>JAQIXW010004267.1:0-11862 GCA_034700685.1 Willowsia buskii
TGCTTGCAATTTTTATTCTCTTGACATTCATGTTTATGGTGGGGGCATTGTGCCTGGTCTCGGAAAGATATTTTCATCACCGCAAGACAAGTAAAAATTTAGTAAAATCTTTAAAGACGGACAAGAATACTTTTCTGCCTGAGGATCAAAAGAAGGACAATTCAGTCCTTGAAGTTCAAAATAAAAATGCCATTCAAACGTTCATAAAAATAAGACGGCCTAAGTCTAAAGTAGTCGAGGAAACTCTGGGTGATTTGTATATATTGTGCAGCACTGACAGTAGACAGGATTGAGCTTAAGAAGTACAAATATGAATAGAGAGTAAACGGAATGATTCCAAAATAGTCTGGGAAACACTGGGAATTTTGAGCACTTAAAAATAACATGAGTCAAGAGTGAATGCTTGAGGGTAAAAATTTATATAAATATTAATCAATGAGATTTAAGCCTAAAAAATTAAACTTGATATAGACGCTTAATAATTTAACACTTGCACAAAATAATATATTTGTCATAAATAATATGTAAGGAATGTGTTGACAATAGAACTTTGAAACTAGTGTCTAATTCTACATAGGATAAGAGTTTAAAGTGATTATTGCGTAAATGTGGGTAATGTCGCCGATTGTTTCTTCTGTGGTAAAAATAGTGTTTTTTGCCCCACTCATTTATTTCACACTCTAAATGCAATAGAAACTACAGTTGAAATAGCATTCTATTTTTTAAATAGCTTAAATGTAGGCGGTTGAATATTGTTGTGTAGGCAAAGTACTCGATTCGGCAAAGCAGGAATTCTCGTAACTTGTAGACTTTTAATTACTCTTTGAAAATGTGTTCGCTCCTACCCCTAGCGAGTGCTGTGGCGGAGTTTAAATTTTAGTGAAAGGAGAAATTTAATATTTTGTGAAAATTTAAGTGAATAGTAGGTGGTAAGGTAAATGTAAATAGAAATTTGAAAGTAATTATGTTATTAAGTAAAACGATAGTCATAACATGTCCGTCATCTGAATAAAGTTATTCGTTAAAATATTTAATCGTTTGTGCTTCATTGAAAACATTTATATGTCACGTGCACAAAATATGTTTAAGAATATATTGCTCAAAGCGCTCAAACCTTTCGTTAAATACTATTTTCTAAAACTAAAATGATTTCAGTTTGTAGTGTAATTGTTTTTTGTTAAAAATGGGTCAAATTATTGTCATAAGTGGTGTAAAATTAGGAATACGCCGGGTTTTAGTACGATGTAGCTTTTAAATTATTATATATTGCACTCAAGTGGCATCCCAAAAACTTTTGCAATAATTTCAGAGGTGCTTATTGGAAAGCTTATCAGTGCTTGGGTTAATATGTCTCGTAATACTTGGTGCGCTGTGCTTTCAATAATTAATGATAAGTGGCTTCTATTTATTTCCATATCATCAGTTCATATTGTCGTTTCCTGCGGTCATAATAAACGACCTTGATTAAAATTATTTTTAAAATAAACTTTGCCAATCCTTATGTTACTTCAAATTCAAATGAAATACGACTACATTCACTTTATTTGTCTTGTACAAGATTCAAAACTACTACTTCGTCAGTTTTGGATTAATTATAATCGAATCAACAATGTAATCAAGTGATTTATCCCAGTAGTTTACTTTTATGTCCCTATCAACAATTCCTATTTTCCCAGCAGGCATTCGCGTAACCTGTAAACTTTTAATAACCCTCGAAACATATTTTCTATTTTTGTGGCTCAAATCAAACGTACCAATTTTAGTTCTCCATCTAGCCAAAAGTGAACTAGACGATTCATACAGAGAACAACCAATTTCAAATAGAATATGCAACACTATTGTAACTATGAAAAGAGCCAACAAGGATATTCCACAAAGCAAGGGAATCCTTCTTTTAAATCCAATTAACAAAGTATTTACCCCTAAAAATATAGCAAAAAATACTCCAACCAGAGCTGCCGCTACTCCTTTGTACTCGTAACTAAATATGATTTGCTGGACTACATAATTTTCTTTATAAATCTTGACACATCCATCTGTGGCTGACTGAAGATTGAGTATTTTCAAAATCTGAATTCTAGAAAAGCCTTGTACAAACGTTGTTATCACAATTGAACGAAAGCATATATCAAACACTTGAACGAGATAAATCATTACAAGTGTCCGACAAAATTTGTAATGATCCATTTGAAAATATCTGAGAATTCCAATGAACGGGTCCAAATCCAGGTAAACCAAAAGAATTACAGCTGCCGAGCCACCAAATAAAATAAATACAGTAATTCCTGCTCCCAAAAGAGTACAAACTTTTTTGGAATGGTGTGAATCTAAAAACAAAACAATGATAAACAATTTATATTTCCTAATTTTTAATTCGAAGTTTTGAATATATCTGTTTTACCATATCGAGCAATCCAGTCTGCCTTGCCATAGCACCAGTTGATTCCTTCCAGCATTTCCTTTCCTTCAAAACAGATCAGTGCATCAGCGACAATAAGCATCATATCACATACAGAGAGCAAAACCTGGCATATCACATAAGTTGATGAGGATAGTTCCGGATGTTTGAGTCCAATAAGAAGTGATGTTATGCATAAAAGCAGGAACATTGTCTTGAAGCCAACACATGTAACGAAAAATACATTTGCATCCTTTTCTTTAAATTCCCACTTCTTCTTTTTGGAGTTCCAATGCATTGGATTGGGGAACCAAATTTTGTCAATATGCTTGTTGATTGTGTTTATAGCGAAAAGTGATTTGTTGTTGGTTGACATGACTGACAAATTTCCTTTCACTCGACTTGAGGAACAGGATAAAAGATATAGTGTTTTGAAAAAATAGTAACGACGGATTTGTGGAACAGCAACTAAACAAATTATAAAGATTGATTAATCTGCTGTGTTTCAAGACTGAGTTGAGACTGGAGTTTGAAAATGACAAATATTTTTACCATAACTTTAAAACCCGGTTGCTTTATTGATATATCAGGAAGAATTATTTTTAAGTTTGTCCCCGTTTCCTGCTGTTATGAATGTATAGGAAAATGAAATTTTCTAAATTGAAGCATTAAATTCAATATAATGAAGGCTATAATATTTCCGCTCGTTTTACCAAAATGGACTATTTGGTTTTTTTAAATTTTAGGTTTTTTCCTCAATGGATACAATTACTTGACTTCATTCTATACAATAAGCACTAGATAAACTCAGAGGAAACACGTGCAAAATGTTTGCTCAAATGGGTCTGGATTTGTAATACTTCCCGAAGGTGAATATAAGTTTGATGCGGGATTCCCATTTAAAAAGGCTGGCATACTTGTGGAAATTGAACATACATATGCAGGTTGGTATGATTTTACCTTATAATAAGTGTAATAACGTCATTATACTATGTGGCATTTAATAGAAGTTGAAAAACAAATATTAAAAATCGGATGGCATTAACTGAAAAATCTGTAATTTTATGGCTCCGTGGTTTTAGTAGTCCACTTTTATCTTTAGAGTGGTTTGTTATGTTAAATGGTAGCCACTGCGCTCTATTTCTTCTCTTTTAAACGCCATTTCCGTTGATATTAAAAATGACCTATTTAAAGCGTTTAAATATGTATATGCCTATTGCCAAAATAATTGTTTGACAAGCCGATAGAAAATGTTTATCCGAATGGTACTTACTAGAGTTAAGGTTTCTACGCTTTGTTTTACGTTCATTAATTTATAATTGCATTCTAGTTCAGATTAAAGTTTAACTGAACAAAATTATTTGCTAATAATATTTTGTTAGTTTTGGATTTATTATCATTAAATCAACTGTGTAATTCATTGTCTTTTTTCAATAATTAACTTTAATATCCCTATCAATAATTCCTATTTTGCCAGCGGGAATTCTTGTCACTTGTAACCTTTTAATTTTAATTATGCGAAGATCAAATTTTCTCTTTCTTAAATTAGAGGAAGATGTCGCAATTTTTGTTCTCCATTTGGCTAAAAGTGCGCTAGACAATTTGTGCAGTGAGCAACCAATTTCAATTATATGCAGAATTAACCCTTTTATACAAACAGCCATCTCAGAAAATAAACAAAGCAGAGGAATTTTTCGACTGTATCCCATGCATAATGTGTTTACTTCCAAAAACATACAAAAGAATACTCCAGCCAGTGCTGCTGCGACTCCTATGTACTCATAGCTCAACATTATCTGCATAACTATCAAATTTTCTTATATAAATTTTGATGCATTTTTTGCAGCAAGTTGAAAAATAAGTACATAATTTTACAATCTGAATTCTGTAAAAGCCTTGTACAAACGTGGTTTAAACATTTGAGCGAAAACATATATTAAATACTTGTGTAAGATAAATCATCATCAGAGCCGTACAAACTTTATGATGACTCATTTGAAAATATCTAAGAATTCCAAAAAATGGGTCTAAATTTAGATAGCTTACAAAAATTGCGGCTGCTGCATCACCAAAAACGATGAAGATTGTAATCTCTGTTGCAAAATCAGTACATATGTTTCTGGAGGGACTCGAATCTAAAAAGCATACAAATATTTGAAATCAGTATTTGTATAGATTCGTTGGACATAAGTTTCAAAATACCTGTATTACCGTGTGTCGAGTAATCCAATTTCCTTTGCTGTAGCAACAATTTGTAGCCTCACGCAAACACACAAACAATTAACATTGCAGCCATCACGATCACGACCAGCAACACCTGACATATAGCATATTTTGTACAGCAATACGAGTGGGAAGAGAACGTAATCGCCGTAGAGATTGGAATACCCTTAAGATTTTATGATAATGGAGCAGCATGAATCCAGTTAAACGCGTTACGGGAAATCTTGCTAATTGCAGTGTTGAGGCTCATGCTATTGCCTAATGTATTAATTCTACATATTTTTAGACTCCCTTCCCCAAACTTAATACATAGCCCTGTATTGTGGCGCAGTTTAAATTTCAGTGAAAATCCCGAAATGTTCTAATAATATCAATTTAAAGTGGAATTTAATATTTTGTGCCCGGTTCAGTGTATGATATTTGTTAAGGTAAATAAAAAAATTTCAAAAAATTATGTTATTAAGTAAAATGATGGTAACAACGTTTCCGTTCCTATATCTAAATATATTGTAATACTTCCATTAAAAATGTCTACGTTTGTGCTTCAATGGACACAATTATATGGCTCCATTTCATGTAATCAGAACTCCAGATATTTAAAGTAACAACGAGCAGATAATATGGCTACCAAATTATTACTTAAAGCGTTCTAACCCTTTATTAAATACTATTTCCAAACCAAAAATATATCAGTTTGTAGGGCAAATGCTTTTTGTTTCAAAATGGATCAAATTATTATTTAAAAAAATATTGTACTATTTTTAGTAATATTTACTTGGAAAACTAATCATTATATTGGTTGATATTTCATGTAATTTGGAATTGAGTTTTTATTTTACAATGCTTGTCGTGCTTTTGATAATTAAAATATATGGCTTTCATTCCTTTCCATATCATTAGTTATCAATGTTGTTTCTGGTGATCATTATAAATGGCCTTACTAAGAATCAATTTAAAATTTAAATGCTATAATATTGTTCTCAAAATCTGTTTTCACCACTTCCATTTATTTAGACATTTACAAATTCTTATTTTACTTTGAAAACACTTGAATGAGCTGGGATACAACTTTATTTACTTTATTGGTAAATACTATGCAACATTTAAAATTACTTCGTTAGTTTTGGATTAATTATTATTGAATCCACAATGTAATCAAGGGACTTGTCCCAGTAGTTAACTTTTATATCCCTATCAACTTTTCCTATTTTACCAGCAGGCATTCTGGTAACTTGTAAGCTTTTAATTACTCTCAAAACATATTTCCTATCTCTATGGCTTAAATTTGATGAACCAATTTTTGTCCTCCATCTGGCCAAAAGTGAGCTCGACAATTCGTACAAAGAACAACCAATTTCAAACAGAATATGCAAAACTATAATTACTATGAAAAGAGCCAACACAGATATTCCGCAAAGCAAGGGAATCCCTCTTTTAAATCCAATCAACAACGTATTTACCCCTAAAAATACAGCAAAAAATATTCCAACCAGAGCTGCAGCTACTCCTTTGTACTCGTAACTAAATATGATTTGCTGGACTACAAAATTTTCTTTATAAATCTTGATACTTCTATCTGTGGCTGACTGAAGATTGAGTATTTTTAAAATCTGAATTCGGTAAAAGCCTTGTACAAATGTAGTTAACACAATTGAGCGAAAGCAAATATTAAATACTTGCGTAAGGTATATCATCATTAGAGTCCGATAAAACTTGTAAGGACCTATCTTAAAATATCTGAGTATTCCAATGAATGGGTCCAGATTGAGGTGAACCACAAGAACTGCAGCTGCCGAGCCACCAAATACTACAAATACTGTAATTCCCGTTGCCAGAAGAGTACAAGCTTTTTTGGAATGGTTTGAATCTAAAAATACATTAACGGTTTAAAACAAATTTTCGAAAATTTATTTAGAAAATGCAATTTTATTTGTTTTACCATATCGAGCAATCCAGTCTGCCTTGCCATAGCACCAGTTTGTTCCTTCCAGCATTTCCTTTCCTTCAAAACAGATCAGTGCATCAGCGACAATAAGCAGTATATCTAACACTGACAGCAAAACCTGGCATATGACATAGGTCGATGAAGATACTTCCGGATGTTTGTATCCGATAAGAAATGATGTAATGCATAGAAGCAAGAATATTGACTTGAAGCCCGCACACGTCACAAAAAATAATTTTGCATAATTTTCCTTGAATTCCCACTTTTTCTTTTTGGAGTTCCAATTCATCGGATTAGGAAACCAAATTTTGTTGATGTGCTTGTTGATTGTGTTTATAGCAAAAAGTGATTTGTTGGTTGACATGACTAACGATTTGACTTTCAAAATACTTGAAGAATATGATAAAAAAGTAATCTTTTGGTAAAAATATGAAACCGGATTTTCGGAATAGTTAATAAATAAATCGCAAGGATGGATTTATGTGAATCGTTTCACCAGAGTGACTGAGAAGAGTTTTAAGAATGACGCATATTTATAAAACTTCTGCTTGCTTGATTGCTCTGTTGACATATCAGGAAGAACTATTTTTAAACTTTGTCCCCATTTCAAGGTATTGTAAGGACAATTATTTTGAATTGAAGTGGGAAATTATTGATATAATTCGCTTGTAGTTCCGAAAGGGGTAGTTGGTTTTTTAAACTGTGGGTTTTTCTTCAATGGGTACAATTACTTGACTCCACCCTATATCATATACGCCGCAGCAATTCAGATAAGACACGTGGAAATCAAAATTTCAACAGATAACCTAAGTCCGACCAAATTTTTACTAAATGGTTTCAATGGAAGCAAATAATAGCTTGAATCCGAATAGTTGGTTTCAAATAAGTCAATTGTACTTGTGGAGATTTTATATACACCGGTTGGTATGACTTTACCTTGTAATATGAATATGTAATAAAGTCATTATATTAATGACCGGCATTTGATGGAGGTTGAAAAACAAAAATAAGTAACCATTTCGATGGCATTAACCGGAAAAACAATAATTGTATGGCTCCGCTTTTTTTCTCTTCTAGTTTTATATTTAGAAAGGCTTTGTTATGCTAAAAGGCAGCTAATTCGCTCCCTGCCTTCTCTCACAAATTTCATTTCCGCTGACATTACAAATGACCTGTTTCAAGCGTTTTAATAAGCATATGCCTATTACCAAAGTAATCTTGCTTATTCAAGTTGGAAGAAATGCCAATATAATATGTTTTTAGAATATGTGAAAACTTATGTTCTAATTTCAATCAAATCCCATAATTTCACGCAATAATGATTTCCCATTTCTAATCATCATCCGTGTTAAATACCAATAATTTACTTCTCAATAATATTGTATATTCGAACGATCTTTAGAAAACCAAATTTTGTCAATATGCTTGTTGACGTTGTATATATCAAGAATAGTGTTGAAAGTCGACATGACTGTAGAAACTGGTTTTGAAATACTTCATCAATAGAAATAAAATAGAAAAAATTCCCGTGAAGTAGAAATGATAGTTAGTTCAACGGCAAATTACGTAATACTAAAAAATATGTATCTGGAATATTTCATCATGCTGATGTGTTTAAAATAGTTTGTGTTTTAAATTCAAGCAGCAATGAAATGAAAGGTTTTGACTAATAAAGGTTGTCCTTTCCGGGGGTTTCGTTAAGGCACTGGATTTTGTGTGAATACTAAATTGATGCAAACAATTTAAACACTAAATTTTAGTCGGCAATAAATGGTGGTTTAAAAGAGAAGTCAAACAGTTTATGCAGCATGTAGCATGGAACATGCTATTATGGCCGGCAAATGCTTTGACGAATTTCAATAAATGTACGTAAACAAAAACCAAACCAGTTACAGGAAATCTTTCTAATTGCAGTACTGCAACTCGTGCTGTAAACCTAACTAACATTATTTATTGATTTTTCTTACATTGGTAACTTCACAATATAATGAGTCTATTAGGTTTCGTGAATTCTTTTTTTTATTTTCACCAAATTCTGTGTAGCGTATCTGTCTTAAAATATCGAATTTTCTATAGTTGCTAGGTAACTTACTTTATGTTCGTAAATACTTTTATGTGCATGCATTCCACCTTCTAATTAGTTCTCAATTATTCATTCTTCGAATCCCATTCATAGTTCTTTGAAGCGCGTCATTAAATTATGAGTTTATCTTAATAGCTGTCGCGTGTCACACTTCTGCTCATGATGAGCTGGCCATGGTGAAAACGTTCAGATTCCGAGAATGACATCAATATTTTTATGGGATATTAATTATGCATGATATTTACGGCTAAAACTTGACTATAAATACTTGCATATCCACAGCTTAAAATCATACCACATCGGAACTTTGAATTGAGAAATCATATTTTAGCTTGTATTCAAAAATGGTTTCCAAGACAGTGCTTCTCGCCTTCGGCGCAACTTTTCTTGTTGCTGTACTTGCTCTTCCGACCGAAGACAAAAATAAGCCGGCAGGCGTCTCAATTCCAGCTCCTGTTTTGAACAAAACTGAAAATACTGGTGGATATTTAATAATTTTTACGAAATACTCTAAAATTTGTTAATATTTCATATTCATTGTATGTTTTTTAAATTAGCCCCAGTATCTGGCCGTGTCCGACGTGGAGGTGGAGGAGGAGGAGGCGGCGGTGGAAGCGGTAAGTTTCGAAATAAAAATTATTCTATTTCCGTTTTTGAGTTCTACATTTCCAGAAAATAATCTTCTTCTTTTATTTCAAATAGGAGGTGGAGGCGGCGGCGGTGGTGGAGGAGGTGGAGGTGGTGGTGGAGGAGGTGGCGGCAAGTAAAAATATCAGCTAGAATTCTGAACTGACTTTACTATGGGAAATCTTAAAGCATCTGAAATTACTGAAGTTAGCATAATTCATAGTAATAAATTCTCCGCTTGAATTTCGGAGAAGCAACTTTAAAATATTTGATTAACTGAAAGTTATATTTGACCAACAAAGTGACTTCCTCAATAAGCTGTGATTTCAAAAATTAAATCTTTTAAATAAATGCTCAAGTATATTGCGCAACAATTAAGAAAACACATTCTTTGTAAAACCACTCTTTGTTCTTGGACAATGGTAGGAGGTGACAGGAAGATAAGTCATTTATTGTTCTGCAAAATATTAAGAAAAGCGTGACATAAATTGAGGTAAACTTATAAGCAATTTACAATTACGCAGAAAAAAACTTTCTAAATTTCACCCCGAACAATTTCTATTTAGAAAGTTGATTACGTAACTTTTGTTCTTAGTATAAAAGCCAACAACTCTCCTCAAAATCTTCATCAGGTTTACAAGGTAAGCTATCAAACGAAAAACTACCAAAAAATGTCACCCCGACATATTATCCTTCTCGGCTTTTGCGTTGTCTTCATTGCTTTTGCAATGGCAACTGCAAAGTCAGCTCCAAAGAAACGAGAGGCTGCTTCCGCCCCAGCAAAGCAAGAAGGCCCAGTTTGCAATGGACCATGCCCATATTTATACGACCCTAAGTGTGGCGTAGATGGACTGACATATCCAAATGAGTGTGCTCTCAATTGTGCAGGTAAAAACTAGAAAATATAATGATGTTTGAAGAAAATTAGTCAAAATTAATTAATTTTTAAATTTTTATAGGAATTGAACTTGGTCACGATGGACCGTGCGAGAAGAAATAGAAGATTGCTTGAAATTTTGAGTAAGAATCTTAGACTCTAATTTACAAGTATACAAAATTTTACAAATATTGTCTAATATTTAATTTTTTATTTTGTGATTTAAAAACCACCAGTATTTAGCTAAACTTTCTGGAAATGATTGTCTTGCCGCACGCAATTTGATATTTTAGTTTTAAAAAAACAATTGATAAACGCCAAATTCTTTCTTTTAAAACATTGTTATAATTCGAAACCATTGTATTTTGTGAAAATTTGATAATCTCTGGAAATAAAATAACTTGTGCTTCAAGATATAATTTTTATCTGTTTAAAGTTTGCATTTGTTTTTGTCGGCATGTGGAGAAACATAATAAAATTTCTCATTAGCTTAATTAATTAAGCTGATTAAAATATGATTTCTATAGCAGCTATTGTCGTTTTGGTTGAATGCAAGGTTTCCGCATTACATTTTATATGTATGGAAGAAATAATCTCTAAACCTTCAAATTCTGAATTTATTGCCACATCATCTTCTATTTCCTTGAGTTGGGTTTTATTTTTACAATTTGATTTACCATCGGTTTTAGCATTAATTTTCTTTCAAAGTCTGTAGAAATTCTCGCTGAAAAAATTATTAGGGATTGCTTCGAGATGAGAAAAGACACAAGTCGAAGGAAGCCCGTTCTTGCTTATTTAATATTTCTTACTTTGTTGAACTTAATCAATACGGTCAAATCGCAAGAGGCAGGTAAATATTAATTGTTAAGCTAATGGTTATATTTAGACTTTTATTAATTTGTTCTCTGATTTTTTTAAAGTCAGACAAACCAGAGTGCGCTCAGGATGGGGAAAGCTGTGCAGTTCTTCCATGCTGCGGTAGTGGTTCATATTGTGAGACTTGGAACTATTTATGTGACCCACACATTGATAGGGTGAGATTTTTTTATAAGATATGGATGACTTTAGTGCCAAAGTATAAGCATAGCATTAACTAAATTAAGCATTTTTTGCAATTGCATATTTGTCCTCATTAAAACCTGCGACATTTGAAGTCTGGAGAGGCAACAGGTGAATCGGTTCAACTTTGGATGCCTAATTAGCGGATGAGGACCCCTTAAAATCTAACTAAAAATTCAAGCCTAAATTTCAATTCCCGGAATCCTTACTTTTCTTCAATTTTTTATTTTTACATGTTTACTTCATGCCTAAATAAATGACCTACAATTAACGAGCTATTGTGTAAATACTTTGGCCAAGTGCCAATATTTTGTGAAATTCAATCTCTACTCATGAGCATTATTTCACTCCAAAATTGCATCACTTCTTTAAAAAAAAATTTTTTTTACAAACGCACTTGTTTCAGGCTTATTATGTAGTAAAATTTGGCAAGCAAGAAAATTTGTTTAAGTTTCCTTTTAAAAAAGTTCCATTAAAAATGTTTCTCTATACTTCTGTTTTCGTAACTCTTTATTTCATATCAACCATATCCGGAATATCTGCTGCTAGCACAAATGTCCGTCGACAAGCCGCCGATTTACCTGAATGCACCGCATCATCTGGAATCCCAGCTCTAACTGCCAGCCCAAACCCACTGGTGCCTTGCGAAT
>JAQIXW010004268.1:0-11862 GCA_034700685.1 Willowsia buskii
TTGCAAACAAATTCTTGGGATGTATTAAGATTTTATTTCGGGGCAGGCTTGGTTAAAAAATATGCTTGTTGGTTTTAACTTTTATAAAAATCCACATCCCGAAAACATGGAACAAATCTCTCTATCGAATCTTGCCCTCAAATTTATATTTCCGATTTAAAAATGCGTTTTTCATAACGGTTTTTTTCGTGCGTAATTGCATATATTTATTGAGCGTAATCATCTTGTCAATTTTTTGGAGCACATATAATACCGCCACCACCACCGTAAATCCTGTTCCT
This sequence comes from Willowsia buskii, assembly GCA_034700685.1. NCBI lineage: Eukaryota > Metazoa > Arthropoda > Collembola > Entomobryomorpha > Entomobryidae > Willowsia > Willowsia buskii. The sequence goes on from JAQIXW010004268.1 coordinate 282, forward strand.
GGAAAAATATGTGGAGCACTGCAAGGAGAAAAAACGATACAATCTTGAAAATATAATCGACTCATCTGCCTACTACCTAGCCATAATAGTAGAACGATTATGATTTCAATGATCGTGCAGAATCACCAGAATGAATGGAAGGAGGTCTTTCGATTTTTTTTCTATGCCATTTTTTCGCAACCAACTACATCTTTTACATTGATGCTCAAATTACGAAGATTTGTGGTAGAAAAGTAGTTTCTAGTTTCTAAGCTCAGTGGACCGCGAAAAAGCTGTTGTGCTTCTACTTATTTGTTACACATCTTGTTTGACAAGTACACAAAAGTATACACAGAGATGGAAAAAATCGCAATTGTTTGCTTCTCTCTAGATTTTCAGATTCAGTTTATTGGAACATAAAATTCGTCAAGACATCTTGCCAAACCGGGCCAGCAAGAAAGAAAAACCAATCATTTCCATATAGACACACACACATTAAAAAACTGACTTCACATTTGTAATCACATGAAGCTTTTTTAACGGTACATCCAAGCATGGCATAACTGATATAATAATATGCCATTTACCCACCTACATACCTCCATACATTTTCATGCATAATATAATTGAGTGGGTTTCCCTCTAAGCGATGCCTTCTGGCCATTTTGCAAAAAACTAGTCCAGCAGCAGCAGCCGAATGATCATCATTATTATACCAATTATTGTCATTTTCTTTCACTCTGTCATTTACGAACTGGTCATTGTACAGAGAAGAGAAATCATCGGTAAAAGTTTAGAATTGCCTTGTTTTTGACGTTTAGTTATCCCAACGCTTTGCAGGTGCTTAACAATTCTAAACTGTGTATGGATGTCCCTAAATGAAATTCAATGGACCCATAGGAAATATTTTACAGATGTAAAAAAACTGAATTTAAAAATCAAATATATTTTACCTCCTTCAGATTTCTATCCTTCAATTTCAAAAGATATTTGCAAGAGAGCGCCGACAGACAGAAGGAGCAATTTCGCAGCAGCGAAAATTATTTCGCAATAATATTCAGTTACTAGGGAGGGGGTAATAATGATGACGTATGTATCTATCGAGTTTCTAGATGTTATTAGCTACAGATTCGTATAAATTTTGAAACAAAGGAGATACCGATGAAAAAAACGAAACGAACTTAATGCTTGTTAAAGTGGGATTTTTACCCATTTTACATGGCAAGAAATTGTGAAGGCAATAGTAAAAATCGATAGCGATAGAAGAAGAATAGGTATATAGAAGGTACAAATGATAGTATGGTGGATAGAGAAGAGAATGCTTAAAAAATCACAAGTTAACAACTTTGAATTTTTTTCGTAAAGATGAGAAGAGAATCGTAAAAGTAGTTCATCATGTTCACATTCAAACAGAAATGCACATAGTACACGTGTGGTGATTCCCCTGTGTACTTTTGAAATTTTCGTTGATACGTTTTTTATACGTTTTTTCTTACTTTCTGTCAGTAACGAAGTTCTACCACCACCACCACCGAACCACGGTGATCCTAGAGAACTTAAAGAGCGTAATAATTTTTGCACTTTTGAGGTATTTCTCTCGCTAACATGTTGTTCGTTCAAATTTCACTAAACAGAAATGCGAAAATGTGTAAAACTTTTTGAAAAAAATATATTGCTTCAAGATGAAAAAGTGTGTAGCTACATATTTGCCATTAAAAACTTTTCCCTGTTGATGAATTATTATGTAGCTTGGGACTGTTTATGTGCTTCACTGCAATACATGTTCAATTCCATATTATGCTCGAACAACAAAATATTATATCTTATCGTGGCCAAAATAAATACCAATTATATCTACACGAACCAATGGAAAGTGGGATTTGCGATTCAAACTGGCGATTGATTCATTCTGATTTTTTATTTAAAAAAGGAAATAAACAATTTTAGATTTCAACTCGTTGTTTTTGCTTTTTAACTTAAAGATTGCTTTCGATCAGGAAAATCTATTGGGTGATAAGGGGCCAGAGAAACGTGTATGTCTTAAATTTTCAGGAAGACATTTTTGGAAGTAATCATCAGTTGTCAGAATAGTTTTTAGAATAGATTCCTTTTCAAGAAACAGAGCATCATTATCGATATAGCCAATCTCTAGCTAAAGGATAGATGAATGGAGACAGGGCAGTCAAGTTAAAACCAGTTGCTATTTTACATGTTTAAAAAATGAGGAGGCGTGTGTGTGTGGCTTTTCAAAATTCAGGCGATATGACAAGATTGGCACTGGGACCGGCGACGACGACGAGGATGGTGATGATAATGTAGATCAACTTAAGTTTTACTGAGCATCTAGAGAAAATGTTTAAAACCCTTTGCCTTCTCTTCGTTCATCATTAACGAGCATAGTAGCATAATATGTGATATGTGTGTGTGCAATATATGGATACTTGTTGAGCAAAGGTTTTTTTTTTGCTACTGAACACAGACTAAGAATTGATTTGATTTTTCTGCATAGAAACTGCAAAGTTATGTACCTACGTTTGTATGTGAGAATGACTTGTTCTTCAGAGAGCAGCTCCTCAGGTTTTTCTTCGGCACGGTTGGAAGTTCAAGGTGTCCTAGATCCATGCTCCCGTTACCAGTTTTCTTTTTCTATGAAAGCGGTTTTGTTTCAACATTATAATCTTCTCTCTCTCTCTCTCGGCATTCAACAAGTACACGAGCGTTGTGATTTTTTCGTTAAATTAACTTTGAAAAAACCTATCGTTCGTATTACATTAGAAAGCTGTGCAAAAGTCACGTCCTAGCATGTGGCTATTTGTCTACACATCTTTTTATGGCAAAATCGGGCTTTGTATGTGTGTGTGTAGCATTACTAGTAGTTTGACTATTAGTAAAAAAAAATTATTTCGCTACCTTTTTTAAATCCACGAACAAGTCCTTAAAAAATCTTTACTCCGAAAGGAAACCAAACAAAGTGGATACATAAATACTTCTTTTTATTGTTCCTTCTCGATTTTCTCGACCATGATGACATGACAACCTTTGCGAGATGTTGATAAGATGAGGATCATGTCGTTCACTTACTTGGCTCATGTAAGGGCTTGAGAGTTAAATGCTAGAGACATTGATATAACTATTTACCATGTAATAATAATAATAGCCATAGAAACGCATTGGCAACCATGCAGCACAAAAATGATACAATCCCTGTTTAATATTTTTTTTACTTATCTGCGCTCCTCTGACTCCATCATTAATTCTTCGTTGTTGTTGTTGTTGGAAACCGATGTGATCGCGAAAAAAATGGATAGTGATAATGATAATTAACGAGCACCCTGAATAAAAGGGGCCTTCAACGGCCATTAACATCAACAGGAAAAATAACATGCAGGATGATGGCAACTAGAGTATATTGACGTTTCGTCATTGACCCACTCTTTGACCCGCCACTCTAGGGTCTCTGAACTCTGTAGGGAACCATCTCATGTAAATTAGTTCCTCTGAGGTCATCATCTTCAAGAAAAAGGGGGAATTTATTATTTCCCTGCTGGCGATCGCGATAACCGTCGTCGCTCTGCTGTTAATTAATTGCATGTGTGTTCCCCGTCGTACGTGTACGCGTCTACGTTATCCCTTTCTTTTACTAAAAGGAAGAACTTATTACCCATTCCAACCACTTTTAACGCTGCCAACTACACTGCTTTATGTCACTCTCAAGAGTTTTTATTGCTTTGCCACCAGTGAACACCAGTAGGACTGCATTATCGTAACAATGCGCGATTACAACAATAGACTTGCAAAAATAAAGAGACCCTTTCGCTGTGAGTAAATACTGCATATATTTAAATGCCACTATCGCATCAACAAGTCGTCGTCGTCGTCATCATCACTAGAAAGAAATTAGCAGAGCCATTATTCCCACCACCGTATAATAATGCTATTACTATATAGCCAAGCAGTACCAAAGTCTCAGAGAATCATCATCAACACACCAGCAACAATGTAGGCAAACCACCTTTCATTCACGCAATAATAATTCGAGTGCCTGAAGAACCTGCTATCCTTCACAGTACTAAACTACTGCATTATCTTCTTGTGCGAAACTTGTCATCATCGTTTTAATTCATCCTCGTCGTCGGTCGTTGCTTGGCTCATCGTACCCATTTCTTCTTCTTCTTTCTGTGTGAGTGTACCAGTAGTGGCATGCCAGCATATAGTAAAAAAATGACTCGGTGCATACGTATCTTTCTAAAAAAGGCTACATGCAACAATGAAAGAAGAAAAAACAATCAAACCTTTATAAAGTTAAAACTTCTTCATTGGCATGGCATATTGCATTAGTGTTGAAGAAGGGCTTATATATTTTATCTGTAGAAGAGTTTGTTTTTCTGCAGAGTGCCTGCTTCACTCTTCAGTATGAAGTGATGATAATGGCAATGCTAGTTAACTAACGAGGTTTCTCCTACAAACCGACCAAAAAAAACGCCAGAGATATGACCTCAAAGAAGGGAGAATCTTTTTGTATTGAAAGATACATCAGTTTAGGGTTATAAAGTTGATGGACGAATGTTATGGCTTGGTCTGGTCTGTGTGGACCTTCTTGTTTATTTAATTCTCTTTAAGATGATGAAGAGGTCTTAAGCCAAGTTAAAACCTTATGTGCACTTGTGCTCGAATGATGAAAACGAGTGTGTGTAAAACATTTTTTTTGCATCCTTTCATGTAAAATCACACACAATGCTAAAAAAGATAAACCAGTGATGCGGCTCTTCCCTCGTCACTCTTTCTCTGTCAGTGTGTAAATTAATGAGAGAATTGCAAACCAGGCGGGGATTGTATGAGAGAAATCGTTTCTTTTTGCTTTTCAATATTTCAATGTAAATACCTAAATCAATACAATGAAATGAAACCATTAAACTTTACTAGCCTGGGATGCATAATATAAGGTTATCTGGTTGACGGTGACTTTGTTTACACTTTTATTCCAATCATTTAATATGCCAATGTGTATACGTGGAATTGTTAGTTTTACCAAATTAAATCTGTTAAAACAACGACTACGTTTTTACTGAGCTCGCCAAACAGACAGATGTGAGGAATTAGAAACAGATTTTAACCAGACATTATTTTTCAATCAATATTTTGCTACGTGAACGCCTATCATTTCTAAATTCAAAATAAAACTTCCCGGATGACGTTTCATGGAATATTTAATGATAAACAATCAGATCACTCTGTAAAATCAAATCTTATTTGATGGATGATGTATGGAATGTATCAGCGATCGTAATGATGAGAATGGTTTTACTTCGCGTACAACTTTTTAAAATGAAAAGCATATCATGATGGTGATCCCCATCTCATTCACATCATTTCTTTCCACGGCTCTTTGCACAATCAGGGCAGTGTAGTAGAGTAGCTTGGTTTTTTTTTTGTAGAAAAAAAAAGTCGAACGAAGTACGGATCGCATTTCATTTTTTTCTGCCTCCCTCACTCCTTTCAGCAATATTGAAGATCCGTTCTTGATGATATTACCAGAATAACCAGCCCAACCTTCCTTGCTCCTTCTTTTCTCCTTTTTTTGCATGTTCACTCATCGTGTCTTTGACGAATGTGATGAATTTTTTTAGTCATTTTCACTGATACGTGATTTTCGTATTACTGGGCTGAAACGTTACTGTAGCTCCTCCTCTTATCATAGTCGCATCGAGATGTGGATCATACTTCCGTTCTAGAAGATATATGCATGGGTGAAGCGTTTCGGGAAATTTTTAGATTCAGTTCAGATACACAAATGCTAACTTATGATGAAATGTTTGGAAAGTATGCTGTAGTGAATTTTAATATGCAATGCTAATTTGAATTTGGTCTGATTTATTTTGCAGAGCACATCATGAATTCTCCATCACCACAATCTGTTCATCCAGTGTCACTCCATCAGGCAACCCCAGTAGTCGGTGGAATTGTGGGAGGAAGCCTAGTAAATAATGTAGGTAGTGGCAGAGGGAGCAATAGCTCCACCGGAGGTTGCGCCAGTCCACCTCCCCCATCATCAAAAGATAACCCACCTCAGCAACTGCTCTGCGTCAGATGGGGCAACTTTGACTCCAATATTGTCTCCATGTTCTCAAAGCTCCGGAATCAGGAGCACTTTGTAGATGTCACGCTCTGGTGTGAAGGAAAAACCATCAAATGTCACAAGATGATCCTCTCTGCCTGTTCCATGTATTTTGAGAAACTTCTAACAGAGGTTCCAAATCCTCATCCCGTCATTTTCCTTAAGGATATGCGCTTCTGGGAAATCCAGGCTTTGGTTGAGTTCATGTACCGCGGTGAGGTGAGCGTTCACCAAGAGAAGCTTCAAAATCTCCTTCGTGCTGCAGAATCCCTCCAAATCAAAGGACTGGGATCTCCCTCCAACGAAATGGGAATGCCAGTTGGAGACGTGCAGAACTCGATGGATGAAGACATGTCCAACAGCACCATGGACATGACCACCACCAGCAGTCACAACAACAGCAACAGTCATCTCCACAATCACCTCAACAGTAGCATGAAGGATGACAATGGACCAAATAGTAACGGGAGCAGTAACAATGGTCACTCCATCTCTCATCTGCTTGATGCTGCCGTTTCCGCCGTCGCCAATAAGAACTCCAACAACAACAATCATTCAGGCTGGCAAAAGTTTGTGAACGCAGCGTCAGCCAACGCTATGATGGGAATTGACCTGTCCAACCACAGCGCAGCTTCTGGAGCATTGTCACTTAGCAGTCTCCACGGATCCAACTTGCCCCTCCCCCTGAGCCTGTCGGCTGGGTCGCCGCAGTCCGTCTCTGGAAGCCAAGGGAGCGGATGTGGTCAAGCGGCAAAGAGAAGGAAGAAGGAGACACCGAGAAGAATTGATCTTCCAAGAACGGCTGGCATGCCACTACCGGCTTTCAATTCCACACTTGAAATTGAAGATGATGATGACGCAGCGTCAGAAGACTCCATGGCGGCACATGAGCGGAATCACGTTGATGTAAGAAAGTGAAACTCATTTTCCTGATCATATATTTTTTTAATCATTCGTCTATGTCTAAAAGATAAATATCTAATATTTTATACTCGTTACTCAACAGGGACTCAAATCGGACATGCAACAGGACCAGTCATACGGTGACGATGATGATTGCGACCAACAAGAAAACTATGATGAAAACGATCAGGGCTTACAGGTGAGTTAACTTTGGTAGAAAATAACACACAATTTTACAATTTCCCTTTTTTCCCACTATTACCACTACTCTACCACCGGTCATTTAACTAGATGACAAGATAACCCGAATGTAAATGCGTGGGTATATGGGCTTCTCTTTTTTTTCAATTTTAACACCTCTCTTGTTATAATGGTAGCGTACCTTTAGGCTGCTAAAATGCTATACAATTATATGATTTTTTTTTACCCTGTGTGCACTAAACCTATGAAATTACTACGCATAATATTATACTTTACTTATAGTTTATATTACATAGTCAGGTTCAAGCACTGTAAGTAGAAGGGACTGGCAGCCACAGTAACCACCGCCAAATCCACCATCATTCAGGCAGGATTATTATTGCACACATTTTTTTAACTGATATGCTTCTGCTTACCGTTCTGCCTGCCAGTGTTGTTGCTCTCATCATCATCCTCCTACCTGCCTGACTGCTTGTGAGCATGTAAACTAGGGCAAAATAGAAAGCTGCTTGCAAACTCTACACAACTACTGCGTGTACCACAACTATTGCGAGAAAAGAACCGTGTTAGTTTGCTAAAAAAACCATGCATGAAGCATGGTAAAGTTTTCGCTTTGGATCTTGATTATGAGGATGATGGTGGCATCATCATGGTAGACTTTCTGACTTTCTGGCGCTACTACTGCTGAGGTTGCTTGGTTGCCTCATTCCTGTGAGATAGAAAATTGATAAAATAAATATAGTCAAAGAGATTATCTTTTCCTCTGAATGTGAGTGTTGACCGTTTCTTTTATGCGAATGTAATGCAATCTGCTCTCAGAGAGAGAAGAAAAAACACTCTCGTACTCACACACTCTCTGGCTTCTGGCATCAGTTACTTTTGCACACTAAAAAAAGGATGAAAACAATCTATTATGAAGATATATGTTAGATGATGATGAGGATGATGCTAACCAGTAAACGAACCAAGGATTATGCAGCCGCATCACCTCCATCAACATCTGAAGCAATAATAATAGCTTTATAATGCTACCGCTACGACTGAAAGCGCACTAAAAAATATTGTGCATGCATGCATGTTTATAAATTGTAATGAGAAATTTTCATTTTCTTTCATGTTGCATGCAACAAACTGCTTTTCTTTTCTTTTTTTTCTGTGGTAGACTACTGGTGGCAAAAATTTCAAAGTGGGTTGTTTTATAATATGTAGTCTTGTCTATGTATGAATATTTTCTAGAGCATCTTATCAATTTTTTTATATTCTTCTACTATAATTGCAATTTTTCAGGGCGAGGATGACATCTCTTCAGATCATGGCGAGGAAATGGATGAGGATAATGACGGAGCGTTGTCCCTTCGAGTCAATAGCAATCTTTCAGACAGTGAGCGGATGGACAGAGAAAGATCAAGGAAAGGGAATCCGATGAAAAAGATGATTTTGGGAATTGGGAATAACAACAACAATAATGAGAGCGGCCCTCAAAACTTAATTCATAATGTGTCAACAGGAGGAGACTAGGAGAAAGACGACAACAAAATATATACATTATTCATTTAAGATACATAACTTAACACACAATTATTCCAAGTTTATTTATCATAAAAAATATCCTTCATTCCGTATCCTCTTATGATGTAGTAATCCATAAGAAACGTATATCCAAATGAAATACCAACTCGAATATAATATATATTTTTAGGTTTAAAGAATGCATAAGATAAGTTTAACATTTTTTTTCTGTGGATAGTGTAAATAGTACACAGCAACGCAATAATTCCAGAGACAATAATTCTATTTACCTTAAAAGAAAAATATCGCGATGAAGTTACTACTACAAAAAACGATCGAAAAAGAGTACTCGCTAATAATTATACAAGTTCATATATAATTATTATTTTATATTAAGAATTACCTTCATTACTGTAATTAATTACCAGCTCGCACCATAATACCAGAGTTTACGAACCAAAAAAAGAAAGCATAATATATCATTTTTGTGCTTTATGTATTTTTTTCAAACAAATCCATCTTCCAACGTGTTTCCTCTTGTGAATGTCATTTTTTTCGTTGTGTATGTGTCATCGCAGTTGGATTTTTACTACTTTATTTTGCACAAAAGTCACACACATAAAATGATAATATGTAACTACTGCTTTATTTAAGAATAGAAGTTTAAAATATCGTTCATTATAACGAGTCCTATAGAGGATTAGAGATTTCTTTGTTCGTTTTAATGAATTGCTTTCTTTCTTGTAGAATTAATCAGATGTAAGTTTGTCTCTCATCTTGTAACTTAGCTCAGCGCAGTGTGTAATCATGCGAAAGAGTTTTTAAAGCGTTCGGTTCATTTATACCGCGATAATCACTTTGTAATAAATTATAAATACCTATATAAACTAAAGCGTTTAGCTGTATAATATGTAGTTGCTATAGAAACGGAAAGAATTTAGCTTTGTAAATATTCAGTTGCGCATAATCTAATAATGTTAACGAAAAAAAAGGTTATTAGCTGATAAAATGAAAACTAAGTATATTGTGTAAATATGTTTGGAACAATGAGAAAATTTATATATTATTCCTCCAAGAAGGTCGCGTCTTCTCACAAATCTTTCTTCCAATGTTGTACAGTTTTGTAATATAATTCACTATAATATTATTATTATTATCATTATTTTTGCATGCATCATAGCATCTAAGGAAACGAAAACTTTCTTGGCATAGATCACCAAGTTAAGTGCCTTAAACATCACAATCAATCAATACTTGTAACCGAATCTTCCAGAAAAGGAGACATTACAAACTTTTTTTTTTTGCAAATGTACTTTTTTCTATGCCGCAAGTGCATTTTCTTGTATAAAAGCGAATAAAAAGGAGAAAGTAGTATGTAACAATCATAATCTAGTAATTATATATGTTAGACACACCTTTTTTATGACACGAGATGAATTTTTTTTGTGTAAATAAGATTTATTATTTTTCATTATTAACCGCTTAAAGTACTACTCAGGAAGCCTTATCCCTTGTCTTATTTTATATAAGCTACCACTACTGTTTAAATTCGGAAATATGGTGAATGGAAAAATACTGTTTGCTAGAGAGGGCGAAAAAAAAAGAAATTGCATAATTTAATCATCACTTTTGTACCATAAAATATTTCCATGGAAACGGAATCCATGATTTGAGTGAATTGAAAAGAAAATCTGCACAACTTAAAAAATATATATTATATTTCTTATAGAGTTTGAATGGCACCATAAGATAGTCATTTTTGTTTATGGAATATTTGCTATATAAATTAATAAACTGCGTTTTGCTGTAAAGTTGTACTTGTGTTTGTTGTGAATAACATGTACGTTAATTAATTACACTAAAGTGCAAGAAGGTTTCAAGTTGTTCATCAAATTGTAATAATGTAATATTTATATATTAGATCATTTTTTGAAGAATACGCCACCGTTTTTTTTAGAATACGTAATAATCTTAAGTATAGTATACTATATGCTTTATGATTTAGGAAAATGAAACAAAGATATTTTCCTTCATATTAAATCCGTGTACATATAAATATATTATCGTGTAGTTTATCAAATAGAGAGATACAATTTATGTTTTATAAAAGCTTCCGATTTTCTTATGCTTGGCTTAAAAAATACTGATTACTTACTTGACAATGAAATTGACAAACCATCAGCATCATTAAAGATCAACCCGACAAAACTATGTTGTAGCCTTTTTCTAACGTAAAATAACGCAGAGCAGGAACTTATAATTATGATGAGTATTTTAAGTGTTTTGTAAGATTTTTTTTTGCAACTGCCGATCGTATTGACATAAAAAAAGAAGTGACATTTTGTAAATGGCTATCATACTCGAAGCATTCTTTTTTTCTAGTTTTAATGACAGTTTGAGATTTTGGCAAATTAGGGTTGAGAGAGTTTGTAGATACGGAAAAAGAATTAATTTATGAGTGTAAACAATCTAGTTGTTATGTAGTTAGCAGTATAATGATAGATACGTCAGAAACAACTCTTTATGATCTAAAGAATTTTATAATCTGCAGGAATCAGTGCGGATGTTGGTTTCTCCATGCTATTCATTCCATTTTTTAAGTACACATGAAAAAATTAACTAGAGTAAATTTTGAAGTGTAAAGATTCGAATCAAAATTTAGACACAGTGTACATAAAAAAAGTTATCTGTAGAGAACTAATTAGCAGTTGATGATATCATCATAATATGCTGGCTGACGCTGCCTTAAAAAGTAATAATGTTAAATCACTCCTGTAAAAATTTGTCGTTTCCAGTTTTTTTTTATAGATTAGTTGTTATTATGTTGATCATAATGAATCAGAGAGATGTGTATGTACGTATCTGTAAATTGGA
>JAQIXW010004269.1:0-11861 GCA_034700685.1 Willowsia buskii
ACAGCATATTTATTGACTTTATGAAGTTTTTATAAAAAATATATGGGAAAATGATCATTTTTTGCGTGGTCAAAAACATTTTCCCTAATATAATTCGGAAGAGGCAGCAACAGGGAGATTTGGATATGCAAAATTTTCACATCTGGCATTAGATAGAATGCATGACTTAATGGGTGATGAAATTTGTTTAGTTGAGGATAAATGTATTTGTAGAAGATTTAACATTAAGGAGAGACTACAACTTATTTTGAGGGAGCGTAAGGGTTTCAGGATTCGGGTAAGATTTGATACCTGGTATGCTTAAGAATGGAAATGAAATGGGAATGCTCGAAAGGTTTAAGATGTTGCCAGAAGTATGCGAGTGAAAATGTAGAAATGACGAAACTCGAGTAAGTCGAGTCGAGTGAGATGAACCATGCTATGAGATTAGCAAAAACATCAAGCTGGGCCTAATTTTATGAAATCCAAATTTCTGTCCTATCATACTTATACGATTATGATGGTCATCAGATCAAAACACAAATTAAAAGAGACAAAATCATTTAACAATTTTTCCAATACTAAAAATAGATTTACTAAAGTAGGTGATATGAAAGCTTTTATTCAACATTGAGGTATATTTTGTGTCCATTGAGGTTTCCTTCCTTCCAACAAAACTCGTATGAGAGCCACTACATGAAATGATGTCTTAAACATAAATTGACATTCTGCAAAACTGACAGCTTATGCATAATTTGCTGGTCTTACGAAAATAAGATAACATTTGATTATGTAAGTTGATCGACGACATAATTGAACATTAATAATTTAGTAGATTTATAACTACAGTTTAGAATGTGTGCCAAGGGCAACTTCACCTCTGTTCATTTTCAATTTAGAGCAGCTCAGTTCTTGTTCTGGAACACGCAAAAAAATTTATCCAAAAACCTTGCTTAACAAATAATAAAAATTGCAGCAATGAATCATGCAAAAACATGCTTAATCCTATATGCAATAGCTGTCACTACTCAAGCTTTAGTATTAGGACAGCTTTTTAACTTAAAGGAAATCAAACATTTTAAAATTTACCGGGAATTCATACAAATTTTCTTACCTTGCACCGTCTATGTTTCCACACGACCAAATTCCCAGCTAGATCTTCACACCAGCGTGCTTCTCTCTTGTAGTCAACCAAAATATTCACAAAATAAGTGCGTTATTATCTCAAGATTTTTGAATAGCGCTTGGGGACATGACCTTCAATATTTTGGAAATATGGACCGTTTCTTTTACAAAGTTTATAGTCCAATACGCCATTCCAAAGTTTGCAATCTCCATTTGCCAAGCGTAAGACTTGATAATCTTAAAAAACGTTACCATTACAAAAAATACTTCGATTGGGAATCAGCATACGGCATTCCTCATTCCCCAAAGTACGTTTTTGTGGCAGTAGCACCTCATGTATCAAAGGATGCAGTAAAGGAATATTTAGAGTTTCACAGCACCCATTGGAGAACCTCGCAAGTATTTTTTCTCAGCACAAAAGACCACACAGTATTCACCTTTTGTCATGTATGCTTTAGTTCACACATCCGAAATGTGGTAGAAATCACCTCCACATCGAATATCAAATCTGTTTCACAGTTACGAATTCTAACAGACAAATCTATCCAATCTCGAGGCAACATCCTTCCAGTTGGGTGTCCATATGAGCATATTTGGAAAGCATATGCTGGCTCGCAATTTGCAAGGTTAGATTTGGAAACTTGTGTATGGAACACTTTCAAATGGGCATATAATATCACTGACGATTTTATTTTCCCTAATTTAAGATTAACATTTCAGTACGTATTGTGGTCCAAATTAGAACCGCTGGCGTTTGGGGTTGATTTTGTTGGAATTCGGTATACAATTCTTGTTCGTAGAGAGAAACGAGGTTTTGATCAAATGAATTATTTTGCTTTGATATCACCATTTGATAGAGCTGGATGGATTATGGTTGGTACAACGGTTTGGTTGCTGAGTTTGATGATACGACTGACAAGGTACCGATCTGACTCATTTTATTGGATATTTGCAACAATATTTGAACAAGAGGATGGTAATTTGAGAGGAATTAGTAGACTTAACTGCTACCTAGTGGGAATTTGGTTGTTGAGTGCAATTCTGATAAGAAATGTATATACGTCTGCATTATACACATTCATGGCGACTGATATGGGACCTGGAGTCGTTCCTAGTTCACTTAACGAGATTATTTCTGAAACCAATTTGAAGTTTTTAGGTAACCAAGCATTAGAGTTTTTTGCCGATTCAATACAGTCTTCATACAACGAATTCAGATACAGATATCCAAAAAGAGAGTTTAAATTGGCGCCTGGATATAAAGCCATTTATGAAATTCTTAAGAGAGGTTTGATTGCAAACTTTGATACAGAATATATGTTAAAATCCTCGAACAAACTAGCAACCAAACTGAATGATAACTTATGTACGAATCATGAGTTCATCAACAAAAATTTCTTAAATATCATACGAGAACGAGCAAAGCAGTGGGGAAATGTGGCTAACTGGGAATGCTTGGATAACAATAGATTTGTTCTTTTGTATCGCGAAAAATCTCTAACGGATTACGAAAATGAATTTGATTTTGTTGCTGCTTTTAAACTGCAACTTTATATGTTGCATAAATACTATTTTATTGAACATGCAGAAAAACAGTTCATGTCTCAGCCCACTTATTGGTATTTTAAAGAGCAGTCTATGTATAATCTATATTGTGAGAATGTATTAAGATCTTTAGTGGACTCGGGGATATATGCTCTCCAGTCTTTATATCTTGATTTTAGAACTAGAAATATAAAAGTGCACTCTCATTTAAAGAAGGTAAGTGAAACAAGTAGAGAACTTAGATTGGGATATAAAGCATTCAAACAGTGGAGTAGTTTAGGTTGCCTTAAACTATACAAACAGGCATGCGGACTGACTGAAATTCTGGATCAGCCGATGGAGGAACCAGTGAAAATCTTGGATTTGATGGTTGTTTTGATATTGTTTGGAATTCTCATTTTTGTTAGTTGTAGCATATTTAGTTTTGAAAAATTTAGGAAATTTAATTGTGAAACCAGAATTTCACATTAAGTTGTACTAAGTCGTCAATCCTACTTGTCATTTTTTAATGACTAGGAAAGGAGCCTCATGTGGTAAGCGTGAAATTTGAAACTTTATTTGATAAATCCCAATATATAAGGTGTACTAACAGTTATTTACTTTTTGTATCTAAGCTTTATATTACAAATTGTGGGCATTTTTGTTTAAATCGCTTATCATGTAAATGTCAGAAGTCCATTCAAAAATCAACTTGTAATGGAATTCTACTTCAAGAGCAAACTGAAACTTTTAAGTTCACACATCAAAATACAAATATTAGCATAATAAATCAAACAACATTACCGTTATATTTCCCTACTTTCATTTTTATTGAATTGCCCATTTGAACACTAGTTTAATGAGGGCAACTTCTTCGTCGTCGGCAATATTTAATGAAACATGAAGTGATTAAGCTAAAGCACAAAAACATTTATTTGCACTATTTATATTTATGAAATGTTGATTTTGCTTGCAATAAATAAAACGTAACACTTATGACAATTATACCTTAAATTGGCAAATAGACGCCCTCCCCCAATTACTAGCCTCCCCTAAATATACGCCCCGGCGTCTACGGACTAAAAAGTCGGCTAAGTACTTTAGAAGCCCCTCTCAATTACTAGCCTCCCCCAAATAGAGGCCACATATTGTGTACCTTCTTAATCTACAGCATATACAACAATACGTGAATACATGCTCACATATTAAGATATGGAGACACATTTACTCTCAATTCAAATGTATTTGATAGCTAAATATATAAAAAATGTATTTTTTGTGATGATTGTCAGTTTAATTATAAATATTGGCTAGCATAAATATACATAAGAAATCCCTAAAAATTTATGGACCGCTTTAGAAGCCCCCCTCAATTACTAGCCTCCCCCAAATACACGCCCCGGCGTCTACCACCAAAAAGTCGACGAATGTCCTTAGACGCCCCGGCGTCTAAATGCGAATTTACGGTATGCATTTTACATTTATACAACTCAGCAACATGTACAAATATAATGCTAATGATGATTAGGATTGTGTAAACACAAGTTTAAATGTGCGTACGCATTCTATATTTACTTTAAATTATATCATATTTACATATATGTCACATTCAGTTATGTATAATGTTGCCCCTAACTGTATTCAATATTTTATTCTGATCCCAAAACTTTCACCATGGAGAACGCAAACTTTTTACCCTCTTCGAAACTAAGTGTTTGTAACTTTCTCCGAATATATTTTGACTCCGCGTATTACCTTGGATTGTCCCCTTTTCGTTTAAAATTCAAAGGAAATTCATACTTCTTACATGAATGGTGGCTTCAAAAAATTATTGGTGCTTTGGGGGCAATTTTATCTTTATTTTGGTTAATAAAAGGTGGCCGCGATGTAAAATGGGACGAGACAAAAAATCTCACAGTATTTTTTGATATTACGATCACTGCTGTGACTAACTCTCTTAAAATCATTGTCATATACGCGATTTGGAGAGATAAAAACAATTTTTTGAGAATTGTTAACATTCTGCATTTTCAAGAGATCAACGACCAATATGAGGACATAGGGAATTCACAAAGGGATCGAGAACCCCCACCAAAACTGTTAGCTATTATGGCGTCAATACTTTACAGTTCCATCACCCTTCTACAAGTAATTAGTGGAAAACGTTTGAATTTTACCAAATCAGAAGATCTTCGGGAAAACTGGTCTCCCAAATGGTGGTGGACTAGAATAGTTGATTTAAGTCGATACATATTTTTCTTGGAAGGAAACAAAACTGCGACAGTTCTTTGTCAAAAATATTATTGGTCCTATACAGAGATATTTGTTGGTATTTTCGGCTGTTTGGGCTATTGGATCAGGTATTAACAAAAATATTTTAAAACAAGAAGTACTTTAGTTTCCAAAATCTTATATTTTGTTTTTAGGAGAGTTTTAGCCACATATTCTGACTTTCTTTTGCTGATGGTCGCTCTGACGCTGTGGACTTTAACGAAAAGATTCAGTAAAATGCCTTGAATCAAGGATTACAAAAATGTTGATATTCATAACAAAATTTGGAAAACATTTAATTCTGAAATTAAAGTAAAGCATCAGTGGCATAATGGTCAAGACAGCAACGGCCTAACGAGCTATTTTTCGTGGAAAGAAATCAAAACCAGTTACAGTGTTCTGAAGATGGTTTCCAACATGTTGATCGATGAGTTTGGCAAGATAACAACTGCGGGGTTTATGCTAGAATGCATGGTTTACTACGCTGCCGCTCTAACGGATATATTTGCTGTGGGAGAGAGTACAAAGAATTTGGCAAGTTTGGTACCGATAGTTGCCTTCTTTTGTAGTGCATGTGTCATTCTCGTTGTCTCTGCTGAAGTTCCTCATCTAATGGTTAGATTTTTGTAAACCCAAATCAACGTAATTATTTGAAGTATAATTTGTTGATATAAGCCTTTGTTTTGAAATACAGAAATATTTTCTAAGCAATGTATTTGATAACGACAAAACACGAAATGAAATACCTATGGACCTTTTGCACGTAATTCTTAAAGAAGCAGACAACAATGCAATTTCTCTGAAAGGAGGAAATCGTTTCTCTATCACTTACTCAACCATAGCAAGCGTATGTATGGGTCTGTGTAAATTGCACAATTCATGTGAAATCTGCACAAATCTAATTTATTGATTTTTGTGAACTTTACAGATGGTTAGTGTGACGTGTGACCATCACGTACTTTATTATCTGCCTACAAACTTCCAGCACCCAGAAAGTTCGTACAAGTACTTAAGCAAGCAGGTAGGTTAATTCTACCAAATGATTATCATTAAAGTGAGAGAATATGCAATTTCTGTATGACGATGGATTTGTAAAGTAATCAATGTAAATGTAAAGAATGAACAATAAATCCTTTGCAGGTTGCATATTCGCAATCAGAAAAACGTAAGCATTTACAGAATAACGGTTACTTATTTATTAAATGGTTTACATTTACATACATACATCAATGGCGCAATGCCTATTACCTATTTAAAAAATATAATTTAATTTTTAATTGTGATTTATTGATTCAACATGTTGACTTCAAAACTTCATGATGATTCTGTTTGTTACCAACTCAACCTTTTTTAATGCAGCTAAGATCTTAAATCTAAAGCGTACCTTATTTTGATGCCAGAAAACTAAAGCACTTTCCCAGCCTAAGCACACCACAGCTAAGCCAAGTCCAAGAGGAATAATCAAAAACACAGCGAGAATAGGCCCAAAAACAGATGATTTACCAATATCATCCGATTCCTCACGACGATTTGTGCGACCCAACTTATGTCCATAACTAGTAATATAATCCAGTGTAGCTTTATTCCAATAGCCAAGAATCCCCGAATTCGAGAGTGCGGCCATCCTTTGCAAGACATTCGGATGAAACCTATTTCGTAGAGTATATCCAGAAGACAAATCGACAAGAATGTCATGTCCCAAATATGAACGGGATATACCGCGGCCTTTAATTCCACCAAGATTCAGATATGCCATATCTTCTAAAGTTACAAACGCCGAAACTTTCTTCCTGCATGTTTCATCGATATAATGTAAAGTGTAATTCCACGGTATATCAACGTCAGAGGTTTGCAGCCTCGTTGGGTCTTCTGGTAACGTTGTGTGGTTCAAATATTTTTGTTCAGTAGCTGTTACCCTATCCAATAAATCCGCACGTATACTAGTTTTATTAAAAATATGATGTTTACCATAAATATAGTAGAGAAGCATTGAAACTCTCCTTGGTGCCCTTGAATGATGTTTGTACGGTGTAATCATGTTACCATTCTTTAATACTTTTAAATTAAAGGAAAACGGAAAATCATATGATAAGGAAAACGTGGAAACATTAAAATCTACAAGTTGGTCAAAATATTCTATCGGAATAGGAGGAAATGGGCTTGTAAGCTCGATAATGTTATCATCCTTATAAAAATTGCCTAGTAAAGTCCACGCCAATAAGTAACCAGAGACTAGCCATCGCATTGATTGCACACTGGCTAAACGTGTAAAAAACACAATTGATTGTTCCAAAGGCACAAGAAATAAAAATCCAAGAATGTGTTTGAGTTTCACATTTTCCATATCTCCTGACAAAAATATACCTCTTGTTCTACCAACCCAAACAAAACATAAACAAGCTATCATAGAAACTACAATTGAAATCCATGTCGGTAAATCAAATGAATTTACAAATTGTACAAATTGCACTGTCCGACCAATCGGTAGCTCTCCACAACTCAGAAAACGCATTTTGATTGGTTCAAAGTCATACTGAATTCTCTCGTTAATTGGTGATTCATCTGAAACTTCAGCTCCCAAAAATGGGAGAAACCCTTGCTCAAACTTACAAGTGCATTTTGTAGACTTCATTTCAACTGCTTGGCAAACGTCATTATCATCACGCTTTTCCTTTGTACTCATTTTCTTATGTTTAAGACTGAACGTTACGTTTGTAAAAACGGATGCGAAAATGCCTACCTGAAGACATTTTTGGTAAATGGGATATTTAAAAGGTAGCAAACGTTTAAATACTGTGTAGTTGTGCTCCTTAAAAACACCAAAACGAGTAGCCCTTCTTAAGTACAAGTGCATTGCATATTGGCCATCTATTTTAATTGTGGCATCTTCATTCACCGACAAAGCCCTTACTAAACTAAATTGACTTTTGTTAGGATTTCTGCTAATTGCTATGTCGACATACTGCTTACCTTCAGCACAGCTTTTGGCAGTCACTCGAACAAATGATAATAAATACGCTCGCATGATAAATCCCACTGTACCCTGGGGTAATTCTAAGCCAATGATCAATTTCAAATACACTGCACTGCTGGTTACTCGGGTTTTAAATAAAGTAAGGTACCACGGCAAAGTGAAAGTTGTTTCCGGACCAGTGACAACGCCCACAGTAAATGTCGGACGGGACATTGGGATATTCTCAATCTTCTCTCTTGCTTTTAATATGTCACCATCATAAAGTTGAATGGGCAGCTTCCAAAATTCCAGGAAATTGGCTGGTGTCAAGAGTGAGGGCGCTTGTGGATTTTCGATATGAAAGAAGTATTCGTCAAACTTCTTATCATTTAGGGACGGCGGCTTCAAGTAGATATGGGCTTCACAAAACCAAGATTTGGATTTTGTCGAGTAATCGGCAGTAACGAACCCGTTTATATGCAGGTCGATATTTCGAACATTTGTAATATTTGCCTTGTGTTTCGTTTTGCTTTCGTATTTGAGTATTTCTATTGCATCATTTGATATCATTCGGTTGAGGGCTTCCTCTCGATACAATATCTCTTCCCATGGGTCGCTGATGTTTTCAAGATATGCCCTGATACTTTCAAAAGACTCGAGATGACCACGTATGTAATACCTTGTGAGTATCACTGTCTTCTGAAACGGGAGGAAGTCCATTCCACCAAAGTTGATGATGTGAATGAGACATTCAGGAAAGAAATCCAGGTGCTCATTCAAATTAGATATTAGGGTGACATCTGCCTTCGCAAAATGCACGATAGAAAATGGTAAAATGCAAACCAAGAATGGAAACATGGCGACCAAAATTCAGTTGTAGATCTGCTGATCAAAGAAGTCGTTTCAGTTTGTGAGAAGTCGTTTGAGTTTGTGAGAAGATATTTCAAGTTTTTTAACTGGCAGAGTGTGAGCTCAAGTCTAACAGCAACCAAGCTGTGGCGACGTGTAGTTCCTTATTTTAAAGGCATACCCACGCAAGTAGGAATTTTAATTTCAAGGTTTTTTCCAACCGTGTGCTTACAAAGCGTCGTTTTAACAAGCTTAACACTGCATAGTCAGTATTGTCAGATACACTTGAGACGGCCAGTGACAACCCTATCCTATCCTATAGTTTTATATCATTTACAACAAAATGCTGCGTGTATGTCATGTATTGACCGGATTGTCTAATAATTAGAAAAGCCCTATCTGATAATATAAGCTCAACAAATGGAATTTTTAATGTGGAAAGAAAAAGTCATTAATATCAACATTACGACAGAGGGAAAATAAATTGTGTTGGAGCTTTAAATACATAAAATATGCATCTCTATATATTTTTTGCGCTTATTACTTGGTATTAATTATCTTTCCGAGCAAAGTAATTATAAATTCAAATTGAACTAAGAACTTATATATCTTCATAAGCTATCGATTTTATTTGTAGGGTTTGTTCGTGTTCGATAAGTTGCTGGAAATTTCGTTTTGTCAAATGATGATTGTTTAAGAAGTTTCCGAATTTTTTATTCTCATTGTTGTCTGTGTTCACTGTGGCCATCTCTTCTTTTCATTACATGCGTATTTGTCAATAGGCATTATCGTTAGGACCAGAGATGCTGGAATCGTTGCCGATAAAACAATTTCGTGGTTAATATCGGCTATCCAAATTTTTGAACATTTTGAACTGCCACCGAATATTTTAGAAGCTGAGCCAACTGGAATTGACCATTTAAAAGCAATTACGGCAGCAAGACTGAAATTGTATTAAATAAAGTTTAATATGCAATGATTTGGAGACATGAAATATTATCGATTATTATCGTCCAAACTACTTTTGAAATCGAAACAATTAGCAATTTTTCAAGATAACCAATGTCTAGCGTAAATTGTACTTAAAATGCTTGTTTAAACTGGAAACAGAAGCAAAGGAGTTGCTCACGGGATGGGGAAACTTTGTTATCTAATTGTGCGAGTTTTGATTTGCTCACTTGTAATGTTCTATTTGAAGAGAAGCTTTGTAGGCAAATGATGTGGAGTTTATAAGAAAAAACGTAAGATTTGAAATAATTTAAAAAAAATATTATTTGTGCTTCATTCTTAATTTCTCATGCTACCCATTTGATAATGCATGACCCTAAACTTGAAAATAATAACGACATCTGCAAAATATTGAGGGTCAGTATTAATGCATAAATATTTAATCCATTAAAAATCCAGGTTATCACAATATTTCTTGATGATTTTTCTTGCAAGGCTTTTGACGAGCATTTTCGTGAATTCCATCTCTTGGTGGAAAATTCCCCAAAGTGCAACAGGAGACCTGACAGTTTTGGAACATTTCTTTGTCATCTGTGTTGGATTGGATTCCTATTCCAAGCGTTTCTTAGTAAGTGGAGTGGCCTTGAATTAAAATTAATTTATGTAGTCTCAATTTAATGAATAATGAATTAGGAAGGATGTTTGCTGGGTTTATGTTGGAATGCATGGTTTACTACGCTGCCGCTCTAACGGATATATTTGCTGTGGGAGAAAGATCAAAAAACTTGGCAAGTATGGTACCGATAGTTGCCTTCTTTTGTAGTGCATGTATCATTCTCGTTGTATCTGCTAAAGTTCCGCACCTAATGGTTAGATATTTTTATAAACCCAAATCGAAATAATTATTTGAAGTATAATTTGTTGATATGTGCTTTTGTTTTGAAATACGGAAAGACTCTCTGAACAATATATTTGACAACGACACAACACGAAGTGAAATTCCTATGGACCTTTTGCACGTAATTATCAAGGAAACTGACAGCAATGCAATTTCTCTGAAAGAAGGAAATCGATTCTCTATCAATTATTCAACCATATCAAGCGTATGCGTGGGTCTGTATAAATTGCACAATTTATGTGAAAATTACACAAATCTAATTCATTAATTTTTGCAAACTTTACAGATGGTTAGTGTGACAATCACTTACTTTATCATCTGCTTACAAACTTCTAGCACACAGAAAGTTCGTACAAGTACTTAGGCAAGCAGGTAGGCGAATTCTAACAAAATATTACGCAAAATATTAAATTCAAGATACATAAGCTTTTTGACAAAAGCACACTCTTCTATTTATGAGATGACAGTACTTTTCCCAAATTGATGACTGATTAATGACAAATGATTTAAAGTTGAAATTTAGATTTGCAACATTTAGCATCTCGCAATTTAGATCTTCTATGAAACTTATGAAGTAAGATATCGGACGGCAGAGTTTGGAATCTTATCAAGCCTTTTTTAAATTATACATACAATATTAATATGGATTTAATCTATACAAAATCAATTAACTTAGTCTAAAATATTCCCAATATTGGAAATAACTAACATACGTAAGGCCTAGCTTAAAAAGAAACAATATTAAGCTTATAAAAATAATGTATAAGTCAGATAATGAAATAATTGAATTTTAAATAAAAATGCGACGCACAAAAAAACTGGGTGTGGTATAAAAATTGAATTAATAATGCAATTAAAACTTTTAGCACATTGTACATTGTCAAACTTACAAATTATGTTAATTTATAAAACATAGATTTTACAGTGTTACTAGAACCTTAAATGTCAACATTACCACTGTTTTAACATAACTAAACTGCGTCATTCTTCCTAACACCAGTACCTTACCATGCCGTATTAAGATGTATCTACAACTCCGTTGAAATTTCTTCATCAGCTTACACTCTCTCTTATTCCCATTCCAATCATGTTTACTCCACGAATCAAACATCTTCATTTGCCTTACCCACAGATATTTACCAATTTGTAAAACAGTCATCCAAAACAGTATAGCCCCGACATCTCCAATCAGTGTAGCTGCCTTAATGAAATCATGTATTCCACTCCAATATCGCAAAAACAAAACATTAATAATGACAGGTTGTGCTATGAATATGTAGTGGAATTCTGTTACAAATGGGCCAATAAAGCACA
>JAQIXW010004270.1:0-11860 GCA_034700685.1 Willowsia buskii
CGTATTTAAATCGCGCTCGTAATTATATTTTCCCACATTAGGATTTTTATAAATTTGTGCATTCGCAAGTTAGTCGCTTGGCTGATCATTGCATCTTTGAACCAGGTGTGTTCAAAAGAGTAAATTCCTTATTTAAAATATTCAAAGAACTATGCCGCGCCAGATTATTGTAGTACCAGGCCATATTTTGCCAGGGTCTCAACAGGTCACTCATTCAAATTGCAAATTCGCTGTTGCATATTTATATGCCTTAATGGCGCTGAAAGCAAAAATGAATGCATAAAATACGCTTAGCTTTTGGTTGGTGTAGATGCTCATCAAGTTAATTTCTGCTGAAATGACATCTTGAATTATGGGACTTGTTCCGAGTCGGAACTTAGTTCTTATGCAATTTAAATATTCTAGTATAAAATAAAACATTCAGTTTTCAGTCTGTTAGAATTTTTAAAAGTTCCAAATGTTATCTACATATAAGGTGAAGTCTGAACCACTTAAGGTAAACGTGGTGAACACAAAACAAATAAATTCAATGTATTTGTCGTAAAAAATTGATGATTGAGGGAAAAAGCTGATAATGACGTACTGATGTATCCTTTTGGGACATTGGAGGAAATATTTTCTTTAAATTTTCAGAAAACTTATGAGTAATGGAAACTCATGGCACAGCTCTTCGGCAAAAATGAAGTGTGAGAAAACAGTAATCAGTAAAAGTTTATTTGCAAATACACAAATAGCATGATTTCAACCTCCTTCCACACTATGACACGCCTACTGTTAAGAGGGAAAGTTTATCCCAAAATCGGTATTTAGTTAGTAGTGTTCTCATCATGTAATGGGTTTCCTGCATCCATAATTCACTGGCACTAAACTTAATGGATTTATCTTCAGAAAATATTACTTGTTGCAACTAGTGTGGACAGCTTCAGGATGAAATTTTCCCTTATTCGAAAATTATGGATGGAGCCAAAAAGCTCGTGGAGACTTGGTAGTTTTGCATGCCATGGCGGAAATGAATGTGATGACAAAAGTCTACACTTAATTAGCCACAAAATGCGCTTTGTATCTTTTAACAATGTTCGTTCTCGTTCTCTCAATGTAATGCCATATTACTTGAAATTTTCCAATGTAATTTACATTTATAAATAGACTCAGAACCGCTTAAGGTAAAAGTGGTCAAAATGAGACAAATAAATTCACATTCCCGAAGTTGTATCTCTACGGAACACAGGGGGAATCTGCTCCTTCAACTAATTTCAAGTAAGAAAGAAAGAAAGCAAGCAAGAAAATAAGCAAGAAAAATCTTCATGTCTTATTATTTTGCCTAGATCGTCCGATCGCGAATCTCGAACATCACACTTTGCGAATATTTCAAATATTCTTAATAAAATAAATATTTGACGGGATTATGTGTCATGTATAGGAAAAACATTATTTTACATCCTCAATAAGCCTAATAACTAGTTATTTACTCATGGATTTTGGAGCTTAGGCATGCGTAATGCTACGACAAATACTAGATTTTAAATTGACTTTACAAGGTAAATAAAGCCATTAAAGCAATATGACTATTTAACGAATATTTTTTTACTTTGTCTTGAGTCAAGCCCAGTTGCTCGGGTCGGTTTTAACACTGAAGCGATAAATTAGTGTTTTCCTGCAGGGTAGGGCAGTTAATACTGGTAGGGTTAATTTGGAGATTGACCATTTCTTAAAGGCAGATGTAAAGTCCAGTGAAGTGAAAGTGTACTTGTAAATACACAAATAACATATTTCCAACCTCAATCCTGACTATGACGCGCCTAATAATAATTCCAAAACAGTATGTGTATAAGTGGTTTAGGTATACACAGTCGCGCAATGTAAGCGTTCTGACTGTAAAAGAATCGAATATTTAGACTGATTTTTTCAGCGAGGTCATATCAAAGTTTCATGCTACTTGGGATGGATATTTCTGAATGCAGGATTCAATTTGGCAAAACAAACCTCTCTAAACACTTCAGGCCCAAAATTGCAATCTTGATATGCAAAGTTATTATTCTTGTTTGGATTGCCCACATAACTTATCTTCATGAATGTATTATAAAGACTTAACATCAGCAAATGTCTTGAATGTAGGTATTAAGTTAGTAGTATTCTCATCATGTACTGGGTTTCCTACATCTATATTTCACTCGCACTAAACTTAATGGATTTATCTTCAAAAAAATTACTTGTTGCAACTACTACGGACAGCTTCAATATGAAAATATTCCTTATTTGAAAGTGATGCATAGAGCCAAAAAGCTCGTGGAGAGGTGGGGTTTCACAGACCATGGCAAAAGTGAATGTAATGACAAGTGTCAGTCTAGCTATTAGACACTTTTATTTGTATGATCCTCCCGTTCTAAAAGAAAGAACTAACACGCAGAAAGTGAACAAATACAAATTTGTATTGATAGGGTTGATGTTGATATAAACCTGTCCCTAAGCACAGATAAAGTAGTACACCAAAATTCATTAGCGTTATACGCATTAATCTAGCGTGAAATCACAGTTGAAAGGCATATAGTCTTTTGATGATAATGATGACTCAACCATAGTGTTTCCTATGGGTTAGTTCGTATTCTCAACACTTACACATCCAAATTTGCAAACTTTGTGTAGCTACCAAGAAGTGCATAAGGCTTGAAAGGGTTACATACAAATTTGTATTTAATTAAACAGTAAGGCAGGGACGTATCCAACTGTTCACCAACATTGAATATGTCAGTGCTTTTTTTGTCGGTGCTGCACTACAAATGTATGTAATGTAACATTAAATAAAACCAACAAGCAATCTGCTTGACTAAATGAACAAACCACACTTAAAGGGAGGGAGTTTGACCTCCCTGACGTGGAATTCCAAGTTTCCAGGTGCAATTTCCATTCGATAATTATGATTCGTATGATCGTTACGAATACATTGTGATCCAATATTGTAAAAATTTCATACGGAATCCAAGTGTATCCACACGTTAACGTCACGTCTATGAGTTCCGCTTAAATTGTCATATACTTTTTAAATATGATCAATAGAAAGACATACTTAAAACGTTTATTACCCAGAAATATGTATTTGAGCTTCATTCAAACTAGATATTTAATAATATTGCGTGCCAGTTTTATGGGCTGAGATTTGGGAAAAGTCTTTGAAAGTGGATATGAAATTTCTTTAGCCCGTTTTAATATTGTATGTAACCAAATAATATAAGTTTTGCAAAGCACTACAAATGTATATAGTGTAATCTTTGAAAAATGATCGTATATAAATTATTTGTGCTCCTCCATATTCGGTTATCGGCCCATTAAGAATTTCCTTCGGGTTTGAGGGTAGATCCTACATAAATAATGGAAGAGTATTGGCAAGGTATTACGTTACACGTAATACGAAACGCATAATTCTACTTCTACTCTATAATATTTTATTTCCCGACATAGTTTTGAACACTGGAGTTAGAACCACTTAAGGTAAACGTGGTGAAAACGAGACAAATAAATTTACTGTATTCGTTGCTGAAAACTTCAATAATAAGGGAAAACGCTGATAATGACGTATAGACTTATCCGTATTGGACCATGGAAGAATTTAATTCTTCAAATTCGATCGCATTCTTTCACAACATTCCAAGGCACACAGAGAAGGCTGTAAAAATATTTTTAATGAAGAAATTACTTGTAGGCAGGTAGATTTTAAATTGACTTTACAAGGTACGTAAAGCCCTTAAAGCAATATGCATATAATTAATGAGCATTTTTGCACTTTGCCCTGCGACAGGAACAGTTGTTCGGTAATCCTTGTCACTTTCGGTCCGGTTTGTGTATATATGACGACTTTTCAAAAAAAATCATACTTTGGATAAGGGAAATTTATGAAAATCTTGAGGTGGTATTCATTATCACCTAAGAATGTTTTGACGGAATTTCTGAACACATTTTTGGATGTTTTCAAGTAGTTTTTAATACTCTAAAGTCTACTGGTTCAAAGTTGTTGGGCAGTGATAAAAGTTTTCGAATAAGGTTTTTTATTTGAAGACCAGTTGGCTCCATCTTTGGTGAGAATAAATTTTCAGAATGCTTCACCTTTGTGTGTGATTTGCTTTCGTCACCGTGATTACGGTTTTTATAAATAAGTATGAATAAGTTAATGTACACACTACATATACATACACGTAGAGTGATGTGCTAAATGTTGTGCTCGTACATAAATCAGTTGTGTTTTTCTATATTGGTTTATTGGCACTTTAAATATTTGCTATGCACTCCGAATTCTCACAAAATTAGTCACATGACAGCCCTTTGAACTTTGAACAATGTTTGCTTAAAGGATTTAATTATTTATTGAAATTCTTCCACGAACTCTGCGAGTTTCAATGCTGGTGTTCTCAACAACATGAACAAGTGGCAATACGCTTCTTTGAATAACTTTATCATTCGAAACACACTCATACCAAAGCCATAAATATATTATATTATATACGGTTCTTGTGTCCAGCGTCCGGCATTTCAAGAAAATCGTTGATGTACTTGAAACATCTCCAATTATTCCTTACAGGAATCATAATATTTTCAAAACAATCTGATGTACGATTTATATATGCCTCTAGAATTGAAAATATTCAAAAAATATCAAATAAGAAATTACCTTTTGGTCGAGAGTTGGTAGTAAGTACATTCTTAGAAGCATATAATATTTGAAGAAACTTATATATAATATGAATTGAAAGAAAACGACTGTCATTCTAGGCAACACTTATAATTTCTTTAAATGTTAAATTAGATGGTAAATTTGTGTACCCAACAGCATGAATTTTTGGACACGGCACAGTGCTATATTGTTTAGAAGTTGCAACTTGATAAGAAACGGAACTTTTGTAAACATTTGAACACAAAAAAAACTGTAAACGCTTCCTTTATATTCGTAGACATAATTAGTAAAAAAAGACATTTTGTATAATCTATATGAAATATAGTGCGCATCCTTAACAAAACTGTTAACTAGTTATTTAATGGTAGATTTTGGAGCTAACGTTTAGGTAATTATTCACCAAATGCTGAATTTTATTGACTTTGCAAGGTAAGTATAGCAATTAAAACATTTAAGTAATTAACAAACACCATTCTGTCAGGCGACAATCAGGGTCTTCGTGATTTTTTAGGTAGTTCATAATGGTGTACAGTCGTTCTACAAATTATGCAGAATGGTTAGGTACTAATAAAAGTAGAGAATGGAAACAAGAGAGAAAGCAGAAGCAGTATGATTTTATATACATTTACTAAATAGACGAGAAGGGAAAATAGAGAAAACAGAAACAGTATGTACTTCAAGTAGTACACATTCACCCATGAGTGTTCTAGATTAAGGTTTTTGCTTGAATTTCCCATGAAACCTACGTTAATAAATGGAGTCAGACCCACTTAAGGTGAACCTGATATAAAAGATACAAATAAGTTCACTGTATTGGTTGTAAAAAATTTGATGAATGAGAAAAAAAGCTCATAATGATGCATAGATGCATTGTCTTCATACTGGCAGAGGTAAATTAGGACATTCTCCCAACCACGTGAGGAAATTGTTTGAATGAGTAAAAATAGCATTTCAAGGCATCCTGCGTCATATCATAGGAAATATAGTGCGTATCCCTAACAAAACTATTAACTAATGATTTACTCGTAGTTTTAATTGCTAAGGTTTAAGTAATGATACGTCAAATGCTGAATTTATTGACTTTGCAAAGTACGTAAAGCAATTAAAACAATACACAAAATTAAGAGCATAGTTCTCCCAGACAAATATATTCAATGTATTGGTTAGAAAAATCTTGATGAGTAAATTTATGGCCTGCGATTGGCGTACGGATGTATCCGTTCGGGACCACGTATGGAATTTGTTCCTTCAATTCCTTTTGTATTTGTTGTATGATGAAATTCTTCATGTCTTTTTTCTCCCACCTGTGAGTAGGAGAATTGAATAGAATTGAAGATGTGGTCATTACGACCTCCCAATTGGCTATCTTGGTATCCTCCGTGGAGATGAAAATCCTTGTCGTCCATACTTGCAGAGGTGAAATAGGATACTCTCCCAGCTCGTGAGGAAACTTTGTGGCGCTGTGGCCTAATGTTATGACTACTTTAATAACTAAATTTGATGGTGTGTAATATGTGTAATACCCACTTGATTTTATTGACTTTACGTGGTAAGTAAAGCCATTAAATATATACGAGTAACTAACGTACAAACAATCTTTGAAAGACTTTAAAAAGTCATTTTGAATCTTCTTGATGATAATTCATAATGGAGTACAGTCGTTCGACCGGTTCGAGTTAATTGGCAAGGAAAAAGTTTTCGGCCAAAGTTTTTATTTGAAGGTCAGTTGCTGTTTCGTCATTCGTTAGAATAAATGGTGAGAAAACTTCAGACGGTCTTTTATATGTAATTATTGCCTCAAAGTTAGAATGCGTGGGAATCCTCAGTGAAAATCCTGCCATTCCCTAATAACTGCTTCTTGGATTATGTCAAATATTTTTAAAATAGCAGAATTGCAAGTCAAACCGTAAACTAGGTCCTTCTTTTGGTTCCCTGAGGACTCAACTTACAATATCTGGTTATTTATGTGTACATATGTAACTGAATCTTGTTAAGATACCACCAATCACCATACACTGCTAATGTATGTAGTGTAACATGTTAAAATATCTGCTCGTATGTAAATTCATATGTAGATGCACTCACTTTTGCCTGGACAAGAAAACTCGTTATTTCTGGCGCGGTAACGCTGATCTCGCTGCTTTTGTGATTATACCCTCAATAAGAGTCGTGTCTAACCTATTAATTATATTAACAAATTAGATTGAAGAATGGGTCCCTTTTTTGGATTTTGATCTACATATTATGAGTTAAATACTTTGATGACCAGTGTCAAACACAGTAAAACTCCAAGGGTTAGTAGCGAAAATATTTCCGTATAATTTGTTAATACGTACTACACACACCTTATTTTTATCTTCTAATGTGCGTGCACTTTAAACTACGGCGTTCTGACGGAAAATTGAGGTTTTTAACAACACAGTATGAGTGTTGGTTTAAAAATCTTCTTCAAATATAAGACGCGCTCCAAGTTAAATATACATGATTGGTATTCGTCTCGTGTTCGTGTTGTATGCATGCTTTTGAAACTATTTAGATTCAAGAGATGTAATAGAAAAACTTATGCTTGGCAACGAACGATTTAAATCGCTTGATATATTTAAGAATTACTAACAATAAGTTTAGGTGTTTACTGAAATGTATGCTGTGCAAAGTTGCATGAAAACTGAGCGAATAAATATGAGACGTTGTAAGTTGATGTAATTAATAACTACATTAAGCATACTTAAAAAGACATTTTCCTCACTGAGATATACATACTAATAAAGGTTAATGGATGTGGTTTAAGGTTGTAGTCCTTTAAGAATGGAGCATATCTCTAATGATTTATACATATTCCTGAGGCGAATATGCTATCTCAAATAAATAGTAGTTCGTTGTTAGTAAGCACCACAAATGAAGTTCCGTGAATTATACAAATGTTTCTGTATTTTACTCGGGAATGGATGGGAAGTGCATACTGATAACCATACTTCCCAATTGGTGAAGCTGTCAGCTGTATTTAGCAAAAACATCTAAATGCCTGGTGTTTCCGACAAAAACCACAAAAACTATATATCACCATTCACAAAGAACTAAAATGTAAATTGTGTAACGTGTGAATAGTGTGGTCATGCGCAAAAAAATGTGCGGTTCTGCATTCGGTTATTGGACTTTTTGCAGAACTTTAGGAACGAAGTTAAAACGTATTCGAAACGATACAGTTAAATTCATAAATTTTAAAGTTGAAATAAACGTATGTAGGACCTGCACATAAGGCGCATTCCTATACTTCGATTATTTGTATCAAAATCATTAGAAGTGAAAATGTTTTTTTAATAAGCACCTACAAATTTGGATGAAGCCATATGAGTGGAAAATGTGCTGGTCAATAAGCAAATGTAATGCTAGTATTTGGCTCAGGAGTAACATGGTATGAGGTTATTACGCATTGATCTGCTATAAATATATCTTTGTTGTGTTATTTTACTCTTGTCAAATATGGCGTCATTAAGTGATTCACTTAAATAATTATATACCCGTAAAAATGTTAATTAAAATTAGTTAAAATCTCTTACCCAAATTGTTGTAAGTTTAATAAATGAATTTAAGAAAAACTCAAATATGTTAATTCCATGCTGAAATAAACTGTAATAAAATTAAACTTAAGTTCAAAAAAAAATTTCTGTCGCATATGAATTTGTTGGAAGATCTTCATTTTTATCACCACTACTTGTTTTTCTTAGTGAAAGTAAATTATGCCGCTGAACCTTACAAAGGTAAGTGAGGATTATGATTTCAAAATGATGGATTTTCATCGTGTTTGTTTAAAAATCGGATCACATTATTGCTATTTTTACTAGTTTGAGAGTAAAAAATTACGAACGCTTATTGATTTTCGGGTAAATTTTTGGTTTCATAATAATTTTTCATACGAAATTTGCTTAGTACCATGTTGTAGAAACTTGATGATTGATTGATTGATTGCAGATTTTATTGACAATGTGACATTGACTATAACATGTCACGGTATACACGTTGCTTTCATAGTTAGGTCACAATTTATAAGATAAAAAATTAGTATATGCATATGCATGCAATAATATATGCTATATGTATACAATAATATTAACCAAAGCATATATGTATCGAAGCAGCTTAAAAACTAATCTCTTTCTTACCTATCCCAACAAAAAATTATTACACAATCACATCTGCTTTGCACATCATCATCTGATCCAAACATGGACATAGCAAGAACAAAGAAGAGAAAACACCTACGTACGCTTTCCCCTTTCTCAGCATCCCACACAAAAAGTCTAACAGATGCGTACAAGCACAAAGTAAAATTAAATAATATAAGCGTGTATAAAACCAAAACAGAGTCTTTACCATCGATTTTTTGAGAAAATAGAAAGGAAAAGGGTATACATATATACATACACTTTTCCTTCACCATTTTATTTTCACTCCTGGATTCCAACAAAATCATCAACTTTTGAGAGTTATGCGTATCATTTTTTGTATTTTCACTAGCCATTAATTATGCAATTTTTAATTGCGAGCATGAAGTGACAGCACATGACACTGATAAAAGTATGTAGGAAGGTTTTAATCGTGAGTACAACAAGTGGTGAGCTCAACAAGTGCGTTTTTATTGTGGTGATTTCTTCTGAAAACTTCTGAAAATTGAAAGCAAGTGACACTCAAAATTAATTAGTCCTATTCAGTTTTTTCGAAAAACAAATTGCATTCCGAAAAACGAACCGTATTTACAAAGCAGTGCCTCCATTTTTACGGTGCATATTCGTTGCGTAAAATTAATATCTCGGATATTGATCAATATTAACATCAATGTGAATTGTTGTACAGGTAACCTCAATTTATTTTTTACTAATCGTAGGGTTGAGTATATAGTCATATTTAGCAATTATAGTTTAACGGTTTATTATGAAGACAAATTTATTTATCTTTTAAGACCAAGTAATTTAAAACAAAAATTTTTACAGCAGTGAAATTCAAAACACAGGAGAAAACTATAAAGACGTTACATGATATTGACGATGTACCCTATGATGATATCTGATTGACGAACAATACTTCAAAAAAATAAATGTAGTAAGTTGTAATATATTATAATTAATTATTTTTAATCTATCTGACAGTCAAGTATTGTATTTTATAAATTTGCAGAGAATATTAGAAGTTTCTGCTGACTAAGAAGTGATGCGGATAAAGCAGTTAGAACCGTAATCTTGGACCATGTCAAGACAATCAGACGCCAGTGACGAGACTTTCATTTTGCTTTGATTCAGTAGTGACGCGATACTCAAAAGGTATAAGTCTTTCAAAACTGTACACTGTAAACAACGTAGGTATTACTCCAAAGGGTTAATTTTAAAACAAAACTTTCACTATAGGCTTTTATTTATGGTATTTTAACTGACTAAGTCACTGCGTTGGTATCAGATAAAGAGTGTGTGGCACAATTAATTAGGTATATTATAGGAACAAATTTAAGGCGGACTTTACGTTATTTTATATGAAAATAAAAGGTGTATTCGATTCTGCCTACAATGTATGTAAGGCTATCATAATACTATTTCATAGTTAGGAAACTCCAACTTTCTCCTTCATCTCCCTAAAGATCTTGTGAGGTTTAAAATGATTTTCAGCCACTTGGAGATATATTCCTTAACTTCTGAAAATTTTTTAAACCTTTGTGTGCACGTATTTTAAAGCACATATTCTAGATTTACCGATATCTTAAACTTTTTAATCAAATTAAATTATTTTGGTTTCATATCAGATAACACTTGTGATTAAATTATCAAAACATGCTCGAAAGTAAAACGATTTTATATTGAATTCGAAAACCTATTTATGTAACATAAAGTTTTGTAAGAATTTTAAAAAAGATGTCAGACTTCAGATGCTGATTCAGCGAAATTTTTACTTTCTTGAGGCTAATTTTAGTATCACGATACACTACAAATATACGTAGTGTATCGTTATATAAATAATATGAT
Source organism: Willowsia buskii (assembly GCA_034700685.1). Lineage (NCBI taxonomy): Eukaryota > Metazoa > Arthropoda > Collembola > Entomobryomorpha > Entomobryidae > Willowsia > Willowsia buskii. The sequence goes on from JAQIXW010004270.1 coordinate 10,672, forward strand.
ACATTTGATATAATGGTCTTAAGACAGTAACGATAATTCTAGCATTGTACTTCCAACTAGTATCGTTTTATTCGAACTGGCTTTTGCAGCCAAGTTGGCTAGAATGATTATGAGATTCCAGTTGTGAATTTCTCTTTGACCACTGCAAGTTTTTCATGTCCTCAAATATTTCGTGAGCTGCGTTAATCTTAAATAAAGTTAGATCCAAATTTAAAAGGCGGGAGCACGAAATCTTGAAATGATTAATGGTTTTAGCGGATATTTTTAAATATCTCCAAAAAAATCTATGGGCACTACCAAGTAGCATCATGCTTGCGAATTAAATCTTTGAATCAAAATCTCAAATTTGCAAGATGTAATTCCAAAAAAACTTTTGACAGGGTGCTAGGTAAAAACTGGCTAAGATATAATTTTAAAAACATCTCCAATATTTCCTGGTAGGAATTATAATATTTTCTGAGAAATCTGCTCCGCGATTTATACATTCTTCCAGAAGTGAAAATATTAAAAATATATCAAATCAGTAATAGTTTAGGAATCAGCATACACTACAAATGTATATAGTGTAATGTGTTTAAAATATGATGGTATTTAAAGTATTCGAAAATTTAAAAAATCCGTGCGCTCTTTCTGGGAAAAGTACACCATTCATATTTGTAATATATTATTTTACGTTATATTGTAAATTGTATTAACATGAGCATAAACCTTTCTTGTTGCCCACAATTTTTCGTCGATATTGTTTTCTAACAGTTAATGGGGATGTAGCCAAAAAGTGTTTGAAATGATTTACTTTAGAACTGCATGCCCAAATCTCAGCAACAACAACAAAAGTCCTATTACTTTGTTTTATGTTAAATGTGGTTTTTAACTTTGGTAAATATACCAAAAGATTTTATATAAAATATAATATAAGATATCACTCATATCTTTGAAGAGCAAGGTAGCTCACATATTCTGCAGATATTACCACAGTGAAAGATATCTGCCATAACTATACTTTAATTTCCGTGTACCGACTAGGTGCTACATGATGTTCTCCCGTTGTCCAAACATCTATTGGCATTTTTCCATAGAAATGTTTCAGTTTTTGAAATGAGGAAAAGTTTGATAAGTCTGTTCAGGAAGGACTTAAAGGTACTATCGTTGTCATAGTGACAACACGGTTAAAGTTAAACGCTGGATTTAC
>JAQIXW010004271.1:0-11858 GCA_034700685.1 Willowsia buskii
TTAACAAGAGTGTAAGAGATATTGAAAATTTCATGCATATAATGGCTACGTTCACGCTTGCATTGCATGATATATTACATAGATAATTAAAAGGATTAGAATTACATGCAGTCAATAACAAAGGTGGATCACTAATGTATTTAAAAAATGTAATGATTTTTGTATGTGACCAAGCAAAATATGAATTATAACTTTCTGTACCTGAGCTCCTGGTGTTAAACTGAAAGAGGTCAGATGTTTGTCCCCATCCGTATTTGTTTCTTGCTGTGACTTTGGCTTCGTAAATTATACCAGGATCGAGATTACGAATATGGTATGACTTCCAATTGATCACTGAAGTCTGAATTGAAGAGGATGAAATACTTCTGGCGACAGAGTTTCTTTCGTAGTAACTTGACGTTTCTCCGGGTGCTGCAGGTAGCACCACATCCAACCAAGGTCCGGGTAAATCATGTGTTTCATTGACATGCTTCTTCCTGTAAGATAATCGATATTCGTCTACTGGAGAGTAGCTCTCCACTGTCCATGTGATATTGAAAGAATCCCTCATCCGTCCAACTGGATCGCTCCGGAAAATTGCTCTGTTTGGCTTGCCTGCATTATGCGATTCAAGAATGCAAGGATTTTTATCTCGAAATTAAGTATTTGTAAAAATGTATTTTTCCTGTTGTTCAATTAAAATAACTAATGAGGATTGAAAGTGATCTTCTGCACAAGAAGAAAGTATAAAAAAGGGGAATTTTCCATTCTACCTGAAAGCTCAATGTGTTTTGATGACCGTCCCAATTTGTTGTAGGCTTCGCAAGAATAGTTCCCAAAGTCACTGTGCTGGACTTTCCGAATGATTAGGGAATGCCGGGAACCTCTCTCTTCCATTAGCCGTCTACCATCGGTGTCAAGTATCATGGTGTCACGGTACCACTTCACTTTCTGCAAAAAAATCCACAAACACATTTTCCCCATTAGTCCATTTTGCTTTGCCATTTTATAGCAGTAAACTATTTTTTTGCTTCATATTGTATTGACGGATGAAGCTTTTGTTTGAATTTCATGGGAAACTCTTAACGAAGGCTTGTTATTACGTTGGATTTTCAATTATACGTGATCTATATTTGGGGGAAAACACATTTCAAACGAAGATTTGAAATGCCAGGGAGTAACCATAAAAGAAATATCGTTTCTAACCCTTGCGGCTCACGCAGGACTAGCTGCATTCATTACAAGCACCTTTCGTAGCTGACCATGACCACCTACATGTTTTTGCAAAGATAGGAAAAATAATGTGTGTCCCACATTTCCATAAATATTGCATTACCACTTCACTACACACTACCTACTTGGCATTTTCTCCTCAAGAAACTATGCCTCCGCATGAGTGAATGCATAAATGAATGAGCTGAAGGAAAGTCATGACGCCAAGCTTATCATGACCAAGAAGGAAAGAGAATGGATGATGATGAATCATTAAACAAACCCTATTTTCTCCCCCGACGGTTTTTTTCTTTTGATGAACCCCATCCATAGAACAACAGATACTTGAAGAGAAAACTTTTGGCTTTGGTGACTAGTGACTACCCATCTGGCAGATATATATGGGGTTGTTCATACAAAAACCACAGTGAAACTCAATTCCAAGCTGAAAAAGTATGTGCTCTCTACTCTCACACACATGTTTTGTGCAAAACTCTACTACACAGCCACTTCTGCCGCTCCATTTCATTTTTTATGGAAATGTAGTGGGACAGGAACGACAACGACGTCCTATCATCGTCATTATCATTCTGCTGCAAAATAAATGAATGAATGAACAAGATCAATTTCACTTTTCTCTTTTCTCATTCCTTTCACCCTCCATTTTAATGAGAGGCAGCCGGAGAGAGAAGGCACACAATCTAAAGAGGCTGGCAAGAACAGTGATGAAAGCTGTTTGGAAAAAGGAATGAAGCGAGAGTCAGGCCAGTCAGGGAGCAATAGCTGAGAGAGAAGTGTTTTGCTTACTTAAGCAAAACCCAGGAAAAATAAACCACTCACTCATCAGAGTCCTCATGACGAAGACGATGATGATGAAGAAGAAGGTAGTGGTGCATTAATTTATTCCTTTCTTTACAATTTTGTGATGATGATAACTGAACTGACTAACGAACTGTGAGCTGTTCGTGGAGTGAAAATGAGAGAAATAAAAAATATGTATTATGTACAGTTATACACACCTATCACTACTCTATTACATCTGCTGTTTGGTACAAACTTGCTTTTATTTTAGGTCATTACTATCGCACACACCTGCCTGACTTTGCGCCCTTTTCATAACAAATTTTATCCCAGACTCTCTCTCTTTCGAGTATCCATAAGATGTAGAATGGTATGTCTCTGACACTGGCTCTCTGAAAAGTGTAAGAGGGAGAAATAGAGAGAAAGTGACTTTGGTGAGTGAAAGCATCTCTCGGGTTGGTTAATATCAAATGAAATGAAGAGTAAAGGATGAAGTCATCAGGAAAACCTAACAAACTTAAAAGTAAAATAGGAGCGGCTTGATGGTGATGGTGGCGTTGATGTCTGATCACTTGTCTTCATTATCAGTGTCCTCACTTGTGACACATGATGGGTCTCGCTTTCCTCTTTTCCGCTCATTTCACCTGAAATTTTACCCAGATGAAATTCCTCTCGTAGTTCGCACCATCAGAGCGTATACAAGCACAAAGGAATCTTTATAGCCAACAACTCCACTCTCATTCCATTACTGCCAATTTCCTTATAATGCTGCTGTGTGAAGGACTACTATATTCCTTAATGAAAGAACATTTTAGCATTTCGGATTATTTTCAAAATGCATTTTCGGAAATGAACATAATATTTCCAATGTCCACCTTTTCGAACTACTGGTTTATATAATTTCATACTAGAGTTGGTAAGACATTAAAAAATCCAAATGTGTGCAGTCAGCTTAAAAGATGGAAATCAAAATAAAATAATTATTTTTTAATCAAAAAGAGTTCAGAATATGTTAACTCGGAAAGTAGAAATTCCTACTTTTTTCATAGACAGTGCGTAGTTCATGAATAATAATTTCCTCCTTCCCAGTTAATTATTAACGCTTCAACCGATCATTCCGTTTACAGTTATTATAACTCTCTCGTCTTTTTGCGCAACTATAACCGCTTCGAACCGCTTTCCAAAGGAACACTGAAGTTTTCTTGGTTGATGGGTTTCTAATGAGTGAAATGGAAAAGCGCTCGGTTCCGAAAAGCGTTGAGAAATTTATTGGATTCGTTTTCATGATTTTAATAGCTCACTCATTCATTCATTTATTTGCTGCGTCATTTCAGAAGAAAACAAGAAAAGCGGGCAATTATTATTTCGCCGAATTTGTGATTCCACCTCTCTGTTGGCGTGCTTCACGTTTTTGGGTAGAGCGCTACCGCTACTGCAATTTACATTATTGTATATTTGCCACATTCATTTGCAAATTGTATGAATGTAATTTACCGGCTGATTTTCCATAAACTTAATTTTTTCCGCTTTTAAAAGACACGAGAAAAGGCAACGTGATAGAGTAATATTCAGTTTCCTAAATGAGAACATTTCCATGTCAAGAAAACGCTTATTTATGAGCCTGTTAGGATACAGGAGCGTCATCGAAAATTTTCGACTCACCGTGCACCAAAAAGCCATTGCCATCATCAACGTCATTATCATCATCATCATCATTCCCATTGTAGATTTCTGTCATGCCTGGAAAATGAGATGTGTGCTGGTGATATCTACTTTGATCATTATTATGCACATATTAATAATATGATGCTCTATATATAAGAACATTGTATGCATAGCAAAAAAGTATTCTTTCTTTTCAGAAGAAAAAGGTAAACGAATAAAAATATGTAATAATGGGAGCACACCACTTACGTCTTTGACTTTCTCCTCCAGAAGAAAATCGACGGTACGATGTACTCTCTGTATTTCAGTAAGGCAAATGGGAAATGTAATTTTCCAAGAGGAATAATAATGTTTGCATAAGAAATTAGTCTTCTCTCCACACTTTCTGCACAGAGTAAATACTACTGTTATAAATGCTGATGGCGATGCAGCAGCACCAGTCGTACTTCAAATCATATTTTTATAGCTACATCGTATAACGGAGTATGATTATTCCACGGTATAACTGTACTTTCTATTTCTTCCACCCTACTTACACGTGAGCAGCTAGTACAGTTATGTGAGTAAAATCTTTGCTACATTCGTCGTCTCCACTCTACTTTCCTCCTATCAATAATATTTAACAGTCATAACCCTGTCTCACATGCATACAATAAAAATGCTAACATAATATCTTTCCCCAGCAACGTGGATATATGTGGGGTATATTATTGTGACTCAACGAACCGTTATAACAACGACTACCTATCAAGTCATGTGCACCCGTAGTATTGTGTTTCTCTCACTACTGGCTCTTCTTCTGTAAAGGAAAAAAAAGTATTTTTGTTCTAATGAGCATGCATGGCTTACTACTATCATTTGAGAAAATAGGGGAAAATCTTTGGAGACCGCAAAAGAAGAATAACAAAGAAGTCAGTGTCTGCACTTATTTTTTATGCATGCTTGAATCATTCACATCCCATTTTTGTGGTTTTCTTCGTTTTTTCTCACAAAATATCTCAAAAAGAAGTTTACTCTTCTTCCAGCGCTGGGGCGAGTATCTGGGCAAGACGTAAATATTCTATTCTATTTATTCTAACAAGAAGCACGTCTTTCTCTCTATTTCGCTTTCTTTACTCTCCTTCACCACGCACACCATTATTCTCTTCTGGTGAGTAAACATCTCTCCAACTCTGACATCATCATCATCATTATCGTCATCCTACTTCCTCCAACAAGGAGAATAGAAGAAGTAGATTGGACGAAGAAGAAGAAGAAGAAGAAAAATACAGTCTTTTATTTCTCCTTTTGGTTTCTGTCTCTTTTCTTTAGCTTTCCTTTTTTTCCTGTGGTCGGTCATAGTTCGGTGAACGTGAATTAAAGAGTAGGAATGTCAGTATGTAGTTGAATGAGAAAGAAAACATGAGATATAAAATGTACATTTTTATTATGTTTTACGTGTTACACTCTCCTACAATTTCCATCTTTGTCGTAAAGCGGGCGAGAAAAAAAAATTCTGCTAAAACGACAAGTGCAAAGATGAGGACACCGAGAAAAGAAGACACCGCGAGAGTGAAGAAAAGTCAGCGAGGGAACGGCCAAGTAATAAAAATACGAGTTTTCTTCTCGATGAAGACACTCATTATTACTATTATTGTTATTGGACCTCTCAAAATTTTAATGGAATTCTGTGGGTATATTCTCCTCCTCCTTCACTACATCTTTGTCAGCATCTTCACAAAAAAGATGACTCTTTCAGTGTAGTATACAGTTGGGCTTTTGTTACCTACTTTGCTTCTAACAGTAGGTCCACTTACTGGCAAAGCTTTACTAGTTTATTTTAGTAAGTGGATTACTGTGTAGGTCCCCTTATAACTTATAAACTGCGTATGAGTTTAATGATGGAACAGAAATGATGATGATGAGGATGATGAAGGAGATGGGAATGGAAGAATGAAAAAATACATGGCGAGTCTGGCCAAGGAAGGACAGGAACAATCCGGCAATTTATTATCACACGAGGAGATGACTTTGTTGGTGGGAGCGAGAAAAGAAAAAGAAGAAAGTAATGGAATGCATACACACACATACACATTCGCAGAGGTATAAAACTTGTATAACTTTCCATCTGTGTTTTCTCACTCTCATATAGCGCATACTTTCTACACAGTCGTAGCGTAGCATATCTTCATCAACATACACAAAGCCAGTTATCTGAAAGCAATTAAAAATTACTTGGAATACTCTAAAAGACGGAGGAAACACTCTTTCATCATCTCTTTTGTCGCAATTTTATGCTGTGTATTATCTTGCAATCACACAGTTATGGAACATTCTGGGAAAATATTTCAGCGTATTTTCACAAGAAGAGTGTCATCTGGGACAGACAAAGAGAAACGATGAAGCTTTTGATGAAACCCAGAGTCTAAGTTCTATTCGATGCTGAGTATAATTTAAAACGTACAGCTAAGAATTACACAGAACCTCAAATTAAAAATAAGCAGCCCATAAATGTTTCATCATCCGAAATAGTTATTTTTGGGACACGAAGACTATAGAGGTGTAGGCTGGTTCAATGGAATCACAGGTGTAAATGACTCAGTTATGAATTATTAAACTGTATTTTCTCGTCGCGACTCATCTGCAGCATGTGTACAATCTTACAAAAATGTCACACGCTAAATTACATATTAAGCAGACCGACTAATTTATTACTTGTATAAAAGGCAAACTATCTCTGAACTTTATCGCAACAAAAGTATACATCTTATTATAAAATAAGCTGTTGCAAATTAGGAAGACTTACTGCTTTTCATAACTGCATATTAGTTAAATATAATGAATATAAGGCGTAAATACACGCACTGTTATTTTTAGCATGTAAGAAAAAACGCGAGAACCAAGGCACGTGTGCGCCTTTTGAGGAAGTGAACCGATCGAGTTATCGACTCTCAATTTTTCTCCTGATTAGCTTAGACCCACCCGCTTTTCTCCGCCATTTGACATTGACTTTGCACGTAAATTAGAGAACAAATTATGACAAAGCCAATTACAATCCTTTTTGCAGTGGCAATCGAATAGCAAACGAATCAAACAGCCAGAAAGAAAATAAAAATGATTATATAAGTTCACATGGTTGTGTTGCAGGGCACCCAGGAAGTCAAGCGAAAATCCAATTTTGTTCAGGAAGTCGAAGCGCACCAGGAAAAACTAACAGTGTGTGAACCTCCACACGGAGTATATTATTTCATTATTACACCCGAAGTAATAACCGTATTATAAGTTAAGTGAGTAAAAATGGCTGAAGCAGAAAAGGATAGTCAATGGGTATAATGGGTAGCAAAGTGGAGGCATTAGCAGTCTCGCTGAGAAAGTGTGAGAGTTTACCAAATTATTATTATGATCGCGAAAAAACTGGCGTCACTGCCACTATGTACTTCTAATCTAGCACACACCGTACCATTTCACTGTAACAAAACTGCCAATTTGTAACAGAACAGAAAAGGGAAAGATTTTTCTTTCTCCGTGACAAACTCAAGTTCTCTGAACACGTTCCACCGGAAACTGGCAAAAGAGCATAGCGATGCAAGAAGGGAGAAAAACCGAGGTGGTCAGGCAGGACTATATATGATCGTCATCATTGGACATCGAAAATTGTCGGTACATTCCTACCAATAGATGGATAAAATATAGTCATAGCCAAAGCTCGTGATAATGTACTTAAATGTTATGAAATTATAGGAACACTTCCATAGAACGAGAACTACGAATAGTAAGATACACATTTTCTAGATTTCTACGTAGACTTTGAACCTCTCTGTCTTTTGTGCAGTAAGACTAACTAACGCAATACAATAATACTAAATGGGAAAAGTGGCAAGTGCAGGCCTAAGTTAAAGAAACTATTAATCGTCAAGTGGTGAAAATTTCACCTCATAATTCATTTACGCGCTAAACAAACTGCGAGCAGTGTAATGGGCTGTGGACTTCCTCAAACCTAACACCTATAGTCTACAAATGCCAGCATACTCATAAGAAAAAAGGCAAAACATTAATATATTGAATGATGTTTGTTAGAGCTTATGTAGGTACTTCATTTTGAGTATTCTGAATTCGGTAATAAAAAACTAGTATTCTCAAGGTGCGACCTAGACATGTTTTCAACTGCGCTCTAGTAGTTATTGCCGCGTTAGGTGTTACTATGCCAATACATCAAATTAAATTGCCCGTGATGATGCTGTCATTATTCCTCCTTCTTTTGAACTTTTGATATATTTATGCTGTGCAATATGAGCAAACATGAACGATAACGATGCAATATATTAACACTGTTTGTCTGTACACAAAAGAAATATAGTACATAAATGCAAATTAAGAAATCGTATGCCTTAAATATTTAAACTCTTATGATTTTAAATTTGATGCAAATAAATACGAAGGCTACAGTATTTATTGCATTAAAAGTCCACCCATTCAAACAAACCAAAAACAAGACACTAATACTAATGATGTTGAGAACGCACAAAATATTTTTTATGTATACTTACTGAGAGAACGAGTGCAACACAAGTAAGAAGCGTACCATATTATTTACCAGGATTAGATTTATTTCCTCTGAAAACGGACCAGGGCCTTACTAAACCAACCAACGATTTTTTTACATCGGTGCCTATTTTTATTAACAATAGGAAAGTTTCTTTAATGCACAATCCCTCTCCTTGTTTTTTCCAGGACTTCATATTTTCTTCTGAAGAAACAAACAGTCAATGACCGGAGACCATAATACTTCCAAAAATGTAAAGGGAAGAATGGAAGAAGATACAGTGAGCAACAAATCAAAAGAAACGTGACGGAAGGAACATAAATATGTAGTATGTGTGTCATATTATGCCTTACATGATAATGCTCGAGTGCGTAAAAATAGCGAGCAAAGCCAAACAAAAACTATGTAAAAGTAAAAAGGAACATACTAACGTAAGTTCATAAGCCTGTTTATATACTTGTACCTAAGCGGAAGTTCATTGTGAGAAGAAAGCAGTTTCTTCGAACTCTCGCTTTTTTCTCTGCTTGTAGTAAAAATTAAAGGAAGACAAACACTTGTTTTATGGAGAAAAACTTCCATGTTTCATACATCTGGCCACTATATTGTCATCGTTTTATTGCTATTCCAGTTGTCTCTTGCAAAACACAGTAGAAATCCTTTCGATGGAATGTAAAAGGGCCACTATATGTAAGACAGGCAACAGGATTCATGGTTGTACCCGGAAGGGTCACCAACTTTCTCCTCTTAATTTTCAAAGAAAACAGAAACGTCGTAGCGGACGGATATATGATCATCTAGCTGACCACATCAAAGCAAGTAGGTATATTATCGCTCTCTGCTTTGAAGTTCTGTTTGTTCCTCATAAAAACTACCTCATGTTCGTTTCTCCACACACAGTCCACATACATTTCTCATTCCATTCCTGATGATGACGAGGACGAGAGTTGACAGTGCCCACCATGTCTAAATCGGTCCACCAACTTTGTCAAAATCGATTGACCATAATTTCTTGTCCTTTTCTATCTTCTTCTGCTGCTGTCTCTTTCTTTTTGTTACTGCTTAAATACGACCATGTAACGTTGCCCTCCTTTAACGGTTTTCTGTTTTCAGTGCGTCTCTCTGCTCTTGTTACCCGTCAAAATTAACCGTTTCTCTTTCTTATTATTCGACTTCTTTTTTATCAAAACTTTTTGCGTATTTTTACTGCCTAAAATTCTAGAGAAAGGTCCTCCCCGAACAAGTTTCTTTTTTCCATGATGATGACGTATTACGAGTAACGGACAAGAAACGATTTTCTCCTCTCTATGTAACGTAAGAAAAGAAGTAACGTAACTGCAGACCTGAACAAATGAGAATGTAAGGAACTCCAGTAAAGTAAAACTTTTTTGTTATTCTACTTGTTTTTCTGGGTACATTTTACTCTGCCTTTTAGAAGATCTGAGAAAAAATCATGTAGTCTTAGCGTAAGCTGCAGAAGATAGCGAACAGTAGAACATCAGCGTGATCCTCATAGTCATCATGTGTGTTATTTTGCGTCCATAAAAAAGTAGCCTTTAATAATGTGAACTGTTTTTCAACTCGCTTATTATGAAAGTTGCTAAAACTGTATGGTAGATGCAGAGTTTTTCATAGAGAGATTTAGATCGAACGAAGAAAACCTACCTTAGTTCTTGATGATGATCATTATCATCAGGAAAGAAACGCTGTGAATATCTTTGTACGCTTATACCAAACTTTCACTTTTTACTTCATTTCAGCTTGTATTTTGTCGGGCTTCATTCAGCAGTAAAAAACGGTAGTGGTCCTACCGTCGTGTGATGTAAACAAAAAGAGAAAGTAGGAAAAAAGACATTCCCAGTTTTTCCTTTTCCCGGATGTTATATGTTTCGATATCTGATTTACAATTCACAGTGTGATCTCTCTTCTGTCCAAATGCTCGTTGTTCCGGATGAATACTCTTAACAAAACAAAGCAAATAACAACAGCGTACACACACACCGGCGACCACTGCTCATCAAAGCGAAGAAAAGAAAGAAAAAAAGTTGGGTTTTTGTTCTAAAGTAAAAAATACGCTACTTTGTGATCTGTGTATCAGTTTCTCTGTCTTTCACATGCGTCTTGTGGTGTGGTGTTCATTTCGTTGTTTTTCTCTCGCTTTCTTTCTTTTTCACGCTGGGTTTGACTTGCTGGCTGGTCTTCAAACAGGAAGAAAAAACAAAAAGAAATGTTTCTATCACTGTAGGGTATATGGTATATCCCTTGGTCTTCGTGTTGTTCCCTCTGAACTTACTTTTTTACTTTCACTTTGTAACACTATGTAATGCTACTTTTGGTATATTTTGGAATGCGTGGTGAATTAGACGCCATTTTTTAGTACGAAATAAGTTGGAAGGAAATGCATGAAAAAGTATTTGATTTTGCAGGAAATCATGGTATCAAAATGGATGTATGTTTTTTTGGGAAACCATTCAAGTGACAAAATGAGTAAAGAAGGGAAACAACTTGGAAGAATAAAAGTAATATTTTCTTTTTCTGTTTGTTCATATAGTTAAAAAAATAATACATTAACTCATTTATTGCAATGTTCTCAACTTCATGATTTCTGAATGCATAGCACGTGCTAAAAGTTATGGTGGCATTAATTACGATGCTGATACACATGCAAGAATAATAGCTTACGGATTCAATGCACGAGCACAACTCAAATAAAATAATTTTTTGGTTTTTCCCATTATTTCACAGAAAATGTGTTTGTTGAAGTGCATGAGTGGTAGTTTGTAGTGTAGTTAGTGGGACTGGAAAATACGCACATTAATCACTCAATAGAAACTAATACTTTATTGCCCAGTCCCGGTAATTAAGTGTTTCAGTCCTCCACAGTTGATCAAGCTTTGCATTACTACCTATTTATGCGTCTACCATAGAGTGTTTAGGCCTTATCCAAGATTTGCTTTTAGTTAAACCAACATTTTACATTATAAAACTTAAGCGAATCCAATCAACTTTATAAGTTCAGGAATTTTAAGGTAAATTTCAGTTTAATCGTATGATGAATAATTTTTACATGTAATATTAATTTTGTTTTATGAAATGTTTTTAGTGCCAATTGCCAATTGCCAAGTGCCTACATTTATACCACTCATTACTAATTTAAAAGCAGAAGACCATAAAGGCTTAATAAACAACTTGCATTTTACAAATTAGTGCCTACATACCTATCCACAATCATGGAGACTACCATACTCATGTCATATGTATTTAGCATAATATGGAAATTTATACCTGCAACAGTGTGGGCGAATCAAAATAATGTATATAGTATATACATAAAAATTAGTCGGTCACTTCACTTCGTGACTTTTTGATTTGCTAGGAACCTAGAATATTTTTTATAATGGCTTGTACAATTATTAGTTCACAACTTTTCATTTAATGTGGATAAATACAAATATGTGAAGCAATGGAGTCAATTAGACCAAAACCAAATATTGTTTTAACCAACCCCTGAGCTTTACTATTAAAGCATAACCAGCTCGTCTTAAATCTCATCAGTTTATGTAAAAGCTTGAACTCACAATCAGTCAGACCTAATGAAAATCGTTGAAATTCTTTTCAAAAGCTTAAACACTTTATTTTATTTACATGTCCATTTTTGTCTTTACGCCCAAACATGAACACC
>JAQIXW010004272.1:0-11856 GCA_034700685.1 Willowsia buskii
AAACATAAGAAATGGTCGTGTGCAAAAAAGGTGAAATGTTTGTTTCCTCTCAAGTTTCTCATTTCTATAAACTTTTGTTTAGTATCCAAAACCAAATTTAAGTATGTACTTACAAAGTTACGCAGCAAAAGTCGTCTAAAGTGTTTTGTGAGATGTGCGTGATCACATTGTAATTTTTTTCGCCAACGCAAACTTTTAGGACCTACTCACATTGCGCAATAATATTTGATTCTTCTAGACAGTATAATTTATTAACTATTAGTATTGTACTGTGGAAAAGCTAAAAGCAGTAGTAATAAGAAAGTGAAAGCTTATTGTGTTATGTGTTTGTTTTGTATGTTGAGTGGAGTGAAATTAGCGTACAGAAATTAATCGTCCAAAACACAAGCGATGCAAGAGGTTTGTTATTATTATTATTCGAATACACAACAACGCACAGTGTTTTGTGGAGCGCAAGAGAATTTTTGTTTTACGGACTATGTATATACAGCTTTACTTCCGTGCAAGGAACACACACTTACTACAAACGGTGTAAAGTGAATTTTCAGTCAAACCTTGGAGTTAAGTCGCTTCCTTGCTGTACTAAAGCTGCGAATGAGAACCAGAGAGCATTTGGGAACGAAAACTGATTATGAAGTGTTCCCTCAGTTTCCGTGATCCATTCTGTGGGATTACATCTGGACACAATGTAGAGCACAAGGCTAACACCAATGTATGCGAAAATAACACAGTACCTGGTTGGAAGAGAGGATATGATCAAAGTACAGTTTTTCTTTTCTCGGGGTATCATGCGACAACCAATTTTCTCTCCAAACGAACGCTTTCACCATCATTATCAGATTATGCATATAGTTTGTTTGTTTTCTAAACTAGTTAAAATACCATGTATTAGTTGATAAAGGTGACATAAAACCAAATACTCCCGCTTGCTTGGACTTTGGCTTGTAGAACATGATCGAGATTCCTAGGTTAAGGAAAGGCTTTGTAAAATCTACCACCCGCTCCCGTTCAGCTGTAATTGTTAGTGGCGATATCGCAACATCTGCCTCCTGAGAATAAGAAGAACCCGTTTTCACATACTTTTTTTTCATTCTTGTAACGTGGCAAATTGCATTTTTTTTCTTGAAAGCCACTCTCGGACTTTCTCTTCTAGTGCACTAGATAAATGAGACAGAGGGAGAGGACTTGGCTCCCTTGAGTCAAATGGAAAAGCGTTTAGTCCCTAGTTCCCATTCCCATATACAGTAAGCTTCACTGTTCTGGAGCAAGCTTTGGGTACTTTCACTTGCAAGACTTCTCATTTCACCCCAGCTATTCAGCATATATAAAAGTTTGCTTGTGGAAACAATACCAAATCTATATGCCCGTCGTACTCAACTTTTACACCAATGAAGTTACGTTGCATGCTCTACATTATATTAATAAGTAATTCAATAAAGTAACGGAGCAATTTACCAGTTTCTTTAGAATTTTATCAACCTCTTGCGTCGCTAGAATGAATGAATTATGAAGACTTTGTTGTAGGCAAGTATTTTGTGAGGGAGAATGTCAGTGTTAATGTTGTGATTCACGACTAAAAGAGCTCTGTAGCATGCCTGGAGAAATACCATGAAACATTTAGTTAACGATGCGTTAATGTCTAATGTGTAATTTTAATCACTGCCAACTCTCCATTTTAAACTGCTTAGCATGTGTACTTATTAGAATCTTGATTGACCATTCAAATAGGGACTTATCATCTATTTTTTGACAGTTTTTTTGTAAATAAATTGATCCACCTACCGTGGCGTGAATGGAGTATTTTGTCGAAAAACGCTGGCAATGGAGAACCAAAGTGTGTTAGGGAAAGTGGTGTTGCTGCTGTCTGCACTGGCAGCATCGTTATTTGCGCTACTACCGCTATGTCTACAAGATTTCCCTTGCACTAAGAGGAGAACAAAGGCTACAAAAACAAGTGCGGCAAATGAAGCCAACCAAATGGAACCTTGCATGGGCTTCACAAAGGAAAACGCTCCGGGCATTTCTGTCTGTGGTTTCTTGATCATTATACTGATTCCAGCTTCCATAAAATCCATAGAAAAATCTACAACCGTCTCGCGTTGTGCTGTGATTGTCAATGAGGATATGGCCATGTCCGCTTCCTGACAGTAAAGTTGATTTTTATAGATTTTGTTACAACGAACATTTTGGAAAAAGAAAAGAAAATAAATACTGATAAAATCATAGCTAAACTGCTTTTAAACGTATGTAACAGACTGAGGACAAAACGAAACAGGAAAGAAATGTATATAGACGATGACGACCTCAATCGACAACAGAAAGGGGGAGGAGCAAGCTCATTTTCACGTTCAACTAATGGATGGATATTCATCATAATAAACAATAACAAAAAATGAAACGTTAGTCTTTTACCTGTTCTTTTTGCATTATTGCTTTCTCCTTGTCATAGTTGGAGAAATTTTCCTAATTTTTTGTTAGGTGTCGGATTCATTTTTGTTAAGAGGGCAAATAATATATATATATAAACATACGCTAGGTATTCTTTATAGACGACACGAATGCAGTTCTTGTGATATAAAGGTAGACAGCACACTAGAACATCAATAACTCATTTTGGCATTCCAACATCGGGCAACAATAACTCATTCACATCCAGACATTCGAATAATTGAAGACTTTCGATTTGGGCTAATTAATACTACTTATGATTTCGTAAAACTAAGAGGAGGAAACTATCACAGCACATCAGCGATTCAATATATACGCTTTGAGGGTCTGCCTCAAATAGTTCATGGGTAATTAATTATTATAATGACGTTTATGAATGGACTTTAAAACTTTGCGAGTTATTACATAGCTTAGTATTATAATATTATGCTTGTTTGTAATACAAAAGCTGTAAGTGCATATTGTGGTGGAATATTGCATTACATACGATTTTATACGGCATTGCCTTATTTTATTTATAAAATATTATTTCCTACTGATACGTGAGTGGGACAAAAAATGGGATTAAAGTCCTTGTATTATTAATTAATGGGAAAATATAATAAATTATCTAGTATGATTAGGTTCTAAATGTTTTGCTGTGTAAACTGCTCCGCTACTTTATTGTTACTACAAAAGTTCATCACTGGAGTTTTAGGATATGCACGAAACTCATTTTTTTCTAGACAAAAATATTTCATCATTTCATTCCTTATAAATACACGCATGTATTCGAAAATTCCCGTATACCAACAATAAGGGTGCAGTGGCTCAAGAGCTTTATTGGTCTCTCCTTCTGACTCATTTATTCAATGCAGTAGCATGATATAGATTTTAAAACTTGCATCATACCAATATATTGAATTCTACTGTAAATCTTTGAGCTTATACTTGATACAAACAAAATATACTTTTGTTAATGCTATAATTAGTTGTTAAAACGTATATGTGCAAATCTACAAGACAGTCATGTACAAGGTGAATGCAAATATTTTGCTTTATATATGCAAAAAGCCAACTTGTTAGCTTGTGCAAATGGTTATGGTTAATATGGGGCAAAGTTAAGCAATATAACAGCATTGTAGTTAGTTGATGGAATTTTTGGGGATCTCTCATGACATACCCGTGAAGCATTTTGATGAAGATTAAAGTATTAATGTGAAATGACATGCTGCTAATAACTTGTTTTGAAATATATTGTATTAGAAGGGATATTTCTAAGCTGTTGTAAAATAGCAAACAACATTGTAACGAAATTGATAATGCTAACAGGTAATTAAATGTCATAATGTCAAACATAGCAAAACAAAAGTTTAGCTGGAAATGACAGAAAGAAAAATGTATTCATCTTACGTGACGTATCAGCTCTCCTATCATACCTGCAAAAACATAGCATTCGAAAACATGATAAGCTTATATGTACGATGTAACCACCAAAAAATGCAGTGACGTTTGGAATAACCCTCAGCTATGCTAATGATCTCTTACCATCCCATCCCCCTGGAGCGGAAGGATTTTCCGCTCCATACGTTTTATCCTTCACCAGCATTATTTTATCTACACATCGAAAGAAGAAAATGAGCACTCTATGGTTAATTTTGCTGCTTATTTTGTAAAAAGTTTGCAAGTAATCTGATATCTTCAACTTTCTTCCCGTTTGCAGATAAAAATAGAATTACATTTTATGTGCATATCTTTGGCAATCAAGTCCGCCAGATCCTTGCAGAATCCTTCATACTGGTCATTCCCCGTGAGATTTTCACCCTTTTCTGCCTTCTTCAACATCAAATACGGCTCCTCTAAAATGCTTGTCACAATATATTCCTTTTTAGTATCAGGTTTCTTTCGTTTACTCAACGGATCGGATAATTGCTGAGCTGTGACAAATCCACTGACATCCGACCATTCGCCAACCTATAAAAACATACAACGCACAACTAAATCGTCTGGAGTCTAGATGAAAGGAAGAAATAAAAGAGTGGGATAAGCGGAAGAGAAAAGGGAACGGGAGAAAGAAAAGCGGAATAAAAAATATAAAAACAGCAATCAAAAGTTTGTGTGTACGCGAAATAAAAGCTCAATTCATTTCACACGTTAGACTTTGCTTTTTTCTGTTCTTCGATAAATGTTTTGTGCTCATCGTATTTTATGCATGAGATAGAATGGCAAACACATAGAAATAGAGAAAAAGAAAAAAGGGAAAGTTCCAATGATCGTGTTTTTCAGCTTTCATCCCATTTTCCACCGTTTCCTTTTTGCATCATGTGTATTTCTGTTTCATCTTCTCCTTTCTAGATTCTTCAGTACTCTTTTTTCGTTTAGATGATGTAGCAATATAGCATTTCCACTTCTCACCACCGTGAAATTGGTGAAAGCGGCTTTGTTCTATTGACTTTCTACTTTTTACAGACGAGTTGTGTGCGTAAACTCAAAGCGTAGCATTATTACTGCTTATGTGCTTTACGTACTTGTAAATGCAATGGTATGGTAGTGGGAAAGACTTTCTCTGCGTGGAATGCTGATAATATGCAGTAATAATAATAATAATACATCTTTGCTTGCTTACCTTTGTCTGGCCGTTTTCCAAAGTGATCTCCATCACGTCAACAGTGAAATTTGTTCTGGAACCTTGCTTATTGAATTCAATGTGACCAGTAAGCCCTTCCATTTGGACCTGAAATTATCAGTTGCCGTAATGAAGATACTACTCCCATAATAATAAATAATGTGAGGTTCGGTTAGCTTAATGACATATCATATCAAGAAATTGCTTTTAATGAAGGCATAATCCTGAAAATGATCTAGGAAAACAGTGTACTGCATAATATTGCTGCTGACATTATAGGTATGTGTTTGCAATTTATAATTGTACCATTTGCATATATGGCAAGTACAGATATTTAATTTGGAAAGTTGTGTGTAGTGAAACAGTAGGCCTATGATGACTATATAGTCCTTGGTACAGTTAAAAGACATTTTGCTTGGGTGTGGTCCAACACATTATAGTTGCCGAATCCCATTAGTATCACCTTTCGACATTAATTAATATTAGTTTACTTAGTGGAACTCATATGCCATCTCTCATTGGTGTGTATGCTCATAGAAAACAAAAATATTTTATACAAAATTATAATGAAAGCATTTTCAGTGTTCCAACCAAGAATTATGATCCCTATAGTATATTGAATAGATGAAAAATGACATTTAGTATTTACTCATAATTATCTAACACACTACCATTATCAATACTAAGGAATCAGCACCATATACGAACTTTCTCCCAGAATTTCTCTTTGCATACTTTGAAACACGTGATAATCTTCTAATAATGCGATTAAAATCATTAACGTAAAAGTAAATGTGAAAATCACATTATGCGGGCACTTTATGTGAACATAAAAAGTAGCCACATTGTATATTATTATGTAGATAATTTTACGTATCAATAATTAAAACAGAAGTGACTTACCCGGCGAAGTCTCTCATTGATGAGTTTGCCGTGCTCAAATGGAACAATGGGATTGAGAAAGTCGACACCAGAGTTACAAGTCAGATTACGACCCTTTTCACGATGCAGAGCGTTTGGATTTTCCCGAAGGATATTGGTAAATGCTTCTTTAATTACCAACATGCCATCATACATTAGGGCTGCTGTGGCCTTTTAATTTCAGAAAATACAACAACAACAAAACATTAATGCGAATTCTGGCCACACATACAAAAATGCCATTTTATCTCCACTTTTTGTAATTTTACTAGAGCATTGACTTTATTACCATTTCACTATACTAACAACACAGATGCTACAAAAAGATGAATGCACACGCATTCCATAGCAAAGGCAAAACTACTATTGCTAGACAAGACGGAAATACACTCTCCTTTCATAGCAGCATTAATAGTTGTAACATAAAAATATGGTATGCACATTTTTGTGTTCTCCTGATCTTGACGTTAGTCTCTGTGTAGCATTTTTAGACGCTGGAAAACTTGCTATGATGAAACCATTACACAATAATTGTACAAAGTAATCGTGGAGAACATGTATATGTATTTATGCGTTAATAATGGTCGTTATGTGCTGTGCTATTATTACTAACTACTGTATGCTCTACGGTACATGCTTTGATTGTAAACTTACAGAAATATATCGTTTTCCGCTCCCTTCGAATTGATTGGTATCCAGTGTCGCCCATTTTGAGAGAAAGTCTTTTACAAGCTTCCGATCTGGATCAACCATTCGGAAACCGGTAATGTTCACTGCAGTGAACTCGACAACGCTCCTTTCCCAAGGCTCATCGAACGCCTGCAAATAGATGTTCTTTATTGTTATTGTGGAGAAAGACATGCATGCGTGTAGGTATGCTTCTGATCAAGTTATCAGTATAATATTAAAAAGAATAAAAAGCATTCACTGGGAGAAAATTGTTATTGTCCCGTAGGGGCACACAAGAGCCAAATCATGTTCTTTTTTCATCCACCTTTCCGCCAAATTCGCCTCTTGCTTAGCAATTGAAATGTTGTTGGTTCGTATCGTGGAGGTAATAATAATATAATACTTTATGCTACATGTCTACCACTATACGTCAACTATTAAGACATTACTGCGCGTAAGTACAAAGCAGGGAAAAAGGGTTTCCAAAAAGCGAGAGAGAACGAGAGAGAAAAATAAGAGCATATTATAGTACCAGTCCTGCGATCAAGTAGTGATAAGTGCGTCTCCCTAGATGCAGGTCGCGAACGTGACTTATGATTATGTCTTTGGCGAGGCTTGCTGGACAGTCGAGTATTATGTGTTTAGGCTGGAACCTGGATTGGATTAGATTAGAAGTAAAAGCATGCTGTGAACAAACACATTCTATAATTCACACAGAGAACTAGCAAACCCAAAGATGTATACACACGTATGCCACCGTATCTACATCTACGTTTACTACACACTGTGTATTTGTAGGTATCGCATATTATGTAAGTTAAAGACTCAACTAGCATTTAATGAATAGATGTGATGATGATACATAATATTGTATCGAGTAAGGAAAATGAATTCACTCTGCTTACCTTTGTGCTACTTCGATATTTCGAATAATTGACAAAGCATCCATGACGCTGGATATTCTCTTCATCACACGTACCCTTATTGAGTCATTTTTGAATCCCTGCTTCTCGAATATGGACTGAAGTCTCAGTAAACCTGTGTGTAAAGGTGAAAGTATTTTTATGTTATGCACATAATACGTCTTCATGCTTTCGCTTTTGCGGGATATGTATAGTGGTCTAAATAGCTTCACCACTATATTTATCATCTCTACATTCAGGCATAGTACAGTGTAGTTTATAACTTAATCAATCAATCTTTTTTAGTAGAACACCTTCATTGGAGTGGAATAAGTATATCACATTTCTCCATCCGTAATGGGCTGTGATGTCCAAAATGGTTTGGTGCAAGTCTGGTCGTATCTTCGTTACAAAGTCCAGACGGCCACTTTCCTTTGCCACAATTTCCTCAACCAGCTTCTCGATCAACCTTTCGCGATTCTCAGTTTCTTCAGCAGAAGACTCTGGAGCACTGTCAAGAAGTTTTTGGAAAGTGTCGTTGATCAGAGGGGAACGAACTAGTGGGCTGAGTGTTGAGTTTTCTCCACGCGATACAAAGTCCATCGCAGAATTCAAGTTGAGACTTTGCTGGACTTGAAACTGGGGTAAAGAAAATAAAGTTCTTTTTTTTTCTTTCTGTATATTTGTAACCAGCACGGAGCAGGGAACAACTAACAAGTCAGCCAAAATTACGTTGGCACTAAACTTCCGACATAACTTTTTAAGCAAGTATACTTATTATAGATACATGAGGCGGTATATTGCTATTTGTTTTGGACTATTTGGACTTTCGGTTGTTTTCTTACCTTTGATACTTTTCTCTGCTTTGTTGGAAAGCCTGGTGTGACAATAGGCATTTGAAAAGTATTGGCATATGAATGAAACGTTTGGAAAGACTCAGAGTTCATAGATCCCACTATGGCATAAACTCCACGAAAGAACTGATTGCATACTTTTTAGATCAAAATCATCGATGAAAACGGTGTTGAAAATGATGATAAATTGACGCACATATCCGGGAGAAAGGATTCAAACAAAAAAAGTAGAAAACGATGTTAGCATATCTTTAAATTGTATTTTACTTTTACTTTAGAGAAGATGAAGTGAAAAAAGAGGAAGAAAAGTTTGATGTACTTCCAGCTACACATCATATATGAAAAAAATGCGAGTTTACATTATAAAGCGATCCATCTCCCAATAATCAAGTCACAAGTCAAATAATAAAAGAGAGGATGAAAAAAGGTGAAAATTACTAAGTTTAGAAAGTTTGAAAGCATCTGCAGTGTTGATGGTATCCACGTATGCGTTGAAGGCAAATGGATCCCTCGGAATAGAACTAATGTTGAGAGCGTACACAAAGGCTGACTCAATTTCCTTAGATCCCTGTTCAAATACTACACCTGAAAAAGAAAAAAACATACAACAGCATCAGGAGGGTAGTGTAAGTTACGCATTTGCATTTTACAGCTTTCACTTGAGGGAAAGTGAAACATAGACCTCACGACGATGGAAGCAGTAATGCAGATCATTTGTCTTTTCAAGTAGTCTACTAGAGAGAAACTGGAAAAGGTAGGCCAAAGACCGACTACTCTTGCTCTCTCACTCCCTCTCTATTACCCTATTGTTTGCTTTTTTGTTAGTTACTGCTGCTGGGGTTTTTTGAAAGAAAGCACGTTGTTTACCTATACAAAAAGCAGAATGTCAGCATACTGAGAACCGCTGGGTTTTGTTCATTCAAGAGATGGGAAAATCCTTCAATCTCATAAAACCACTAACCCTTCTGTTGGCGTACATTTGAGCAGAGCAGCAGTGAAAATATAAAACTGGCTGGTGGGAGACATGGAAAACAAACATGTGTACAGATAAATGTTGTGTGTGTGTCTTGTTTGCATTTCATGTGCTGAATAATATTTCAGTCCTCTTTTTTCTCTATACAACACGGCACAAAAAAAAAAAAAGAATCTCGATCTTCATCTATTTAAAGTTAGCCACATAGCTGGGAGTACTCATATCAACAATAAAAAGAGATTATGTAAGTTTTCTGAGTGTGTTGTATGTACATGGAAAAAGACTACTCTATTTTTAAGGAGTTTAATGTTTCTTTCTCTTTGACACACAAACTCTTTTTAGTCGTATGAATAAGAACTGAAGACAAAAGACATGGCATGTGTAAACAAAGGCGCATAATATTTCCTTACACGCAACGCGCTTTCTGAATCTGTACACATACTATTTTTACAAGACTTTTTTGCCTCTTTCCGTTACAAAGAAAGGATTACTACATCTCAGCTAAAATGTTTACAAACAAACCAAAACCAGCCAAGTGGAGAGAAAACATATTTATTCTTTTTTCTAGAAAAGGGACATTTCAGTTTGACAACACATAATGGTATAGCTACTTTATATGTAAATACATTTTACTTTAAGAATGCTTAAGAACTATAAAAAAAAACCCCAGAAGTTACTTTCGAGAAGGCATATTATGAGAGCAAATATTAGGCACATAAAAAGCCAGAATGCACACATAACTTAAATATTAGCATAGCATAATTTTTTTATGTTCTGAACGGCTTCCAGAGCTAGAAACTGAAAAGACAAATGAAAGAGTGACGGATAAAAAGATGCTGAGAGCAAATATTTACATTTAAAATAGAAATTGCGAACAAACCTAGTGGGATGTTTCCAGCTGCAGCCCCACTCAGAAGTCGATCATGGGACAAATGAAGCAGCAGCAACAAGTTCAATAAAAATGCCACAGATTTATGAGTTACGTAACCGCCCGTCCGCTTGCTACACCTCCCCACTTCAGCAATTGACGATCTAGCACCACCACAAGTACGATTGCTTTTTCTAAACGACAGAGACGTGGTCGGGGATGTTGGCGATCTGACGGGAAGGGAAAATAATGACTGTGATGTGGAATCACAAGGAGATGATAACGATGATTTTGCTACCGTTGTTTCCGCCATTCTCGGCTCATTATGTTCAACATCAGAGTACCTTGGTCCTACCGCTGCCACTAAGCCTTTTCCCACTAATAAACCGTGAATACCGGATTTTCTCTCGGTAAAGTTACAATGTGTAGGATTTTTTCTAAAACAATTTCTTCCAGTAGTCACCAAGCCATAAGCATCTGGAAGAATGTCTACCTCATTATTTGTGATTTGAACTTTATTATCACTACTGCTGTAGCAGATAGGAGGACTTCCTCTCGCACAACTCTTTCTACTCCTGCTACCATCATCTCGGCAATCTCGATGAGAATCTTTTTCACTTTCAGCATTATTATCACAATGTATGTTAGGTTTACTGGTGAGCCTAACGAGAGGAGAGGAGAGAATTCGTGTATTCTCTGTTGAGAGCGATTCACAATTTACTGTTGCCAGTGGGGCACAAGAGGTAAAGCGATTTTTCCCGATAGGATGATGCCAATGATAATGATTTACTTCCGTAATGGGAATGGAAGTAGTAGTGGGAAGATTCATTCTTCTTGTTGTGGAACTCCTCAAAGCTCTTCTTCCCCCACCACCACCACTGCTGGCTTCACTCAAGAGGAAAGCGACGTTCTGCTCGAGAAAAATACTGCTAGTTTTTGTGGCTTCGTCTTCATGATCATCATTCTCATCATTCACCCTATGATTAGGAGTAGTGCCTTTATCACTGCCATTAGTGGGAGCAGTAGCACATCTTGAATTAAGTTTTTGCTGTTCCTTCCTCTTTTTCTTTGTTCCTTCAGGCTTCCATACCACTTCTAACTCTTCTTCTCCATACAAATCATTTAGTGGACTGGCTCTCTCGCAATGGGCCTTGTGCTCTTGGTGCTTCAGGCCATTGTGAAAAGTTTGAGTCTGCTGATCATGCTGTTGTTGTTGCACCCATATTAACTCCTTCATTGTGTCTTTACCTCCTCCTCTCTGGTGAGTGGTGGGATGAGCTGAATATTATAGAAAAACACGGAGACTGAATACTAAACCATTTCATGGAAGCTATATATATGTATGATTAGTTGGGAAAAATACTCTGTGGCAAAATACATCTCTTGTGTGCCATGAATGTAGCCAGCGACAATAGAAAATGAATATTATGTACGTTTAACGTGCGTTATTCTATTCTGTGGTGATGTAATAACGGACGGAGATGATGAAACTTTTATGCACGACTTTGATTTACTTTCATCTTTCTTCCTTCCTCTTTACTTTCAGTTTCTTTTTCTATGCTCGCCGAATAGTTACATGGTCTTATAATTTTTTCAGTTGCTCGTACTCCCTTGCC
>JAQIXW010004273.1:0-11855 GCA_034700685.1 Willowsia buskii
TATCATCGTTTTCAAAATCTCATTTTAATTGAATTTCAGTACCTATTTGGATTTGACCATTTTCATCAACTTGCATCAACGGCTCCCCAGGACAAATGTAGGAGTTGTGGTTAGTACTAAACATGATGAAAGAATTTCTGTTGATGTCGGTGGGGTTGGAGAAAACCATGAAATCGATCAAACTAGCTCCTTTGGTGACCACAGCATTGTAAACTGTACGCGTATTCTCTTTTCCCCTTCCATGCATTACCATCAGCATGTGTTTCAGCGTTTTCTGATTGTTTCGCATCAGTCTATTTAGTAAATTGATTTCTTCGACGACGAAAATGGTGGTGGTTTTGGTACTTTCATCAAAAATTGACACTTCTCCGTAGAAGAATCTAGTTCAAAAGAAAAGTTGTGTGAAATGTGATAAGTGCTAAATATCTGCCTCATTTTAAACAAGCTCTATATTTTTATCTACTTACTTATCAACGATTCTTCCGTATACTGATGAAACTGCGGTATTCATAACGTAGCCAAATACCTTATTTGGTTCAGGTGGGTTAGCATCATCCGACTGTAAAATCACAAAAAATAAAGAAATTATAGACCTTCTGGATTAAGCCAATGGGAATATTATGAAGTGGGTTAAATTACTTACTCCAGAATTTAGTATAAACAGTTTTGTTTCATCAGGGAACTCTAAGCTTGGTCGGAAAATACACAAAGTAATCACCGACTTTTCCTCTGTTTCGTCAGGAACTTTTAGATTGAAAGAGTGACAAGGAGCGTCTCGCTTATCCCACAGATATCTTTCGCGATATGGCACTTTCTCGTATTCAATCCCAATGTCGGTATTAGCAATTGTAAACAAAGTGAACGACTGATCTCTAGAACCGTCATCATCCTCATCCTCCTCCAAATCTGTATTCTGTTGATCTTCCTTTGCCAACAAGTAACCCTCGTCGTCATCATCAAATTCTAGCGAATAAATAAAGAATTGTCATTTATAGATGATAATAGCATGTAACATTTTGATAATCACTAATTGTGATATAATATTTTACCATCGTCTTCGTCCTCATCTTCGTCCTCTTCATCATCATCTTCATCTTCTTCGTCTTTTTTCTTACCCTTGCCTTTACCCTCTTTACCCTTACTTTCCTTATCCTTTTCTTTTTCCTTCTCAGATTTGCTGTCACCTTTGGCGGATTTACCCTCACTTTCTTTAGCAGGTTTCTCTTCCCCTTCCTTGTCAGGTTTCAACCTCTTTTTACGTAATGAATCTTCTTCATTCAGCTCATCAATGGCTGAGAATAACTCATCATCATCCTCGTCCAAATCTTCAGGCTCATCATCATCATTTGCATCTGAGGATCTTGCGCGGTGAAACTGTAAGTCTTCAAAAGCCTGATCTATCGCGTTCTCCACGTCAATCACTGCATCATCATTATTTTCGTCAGATTCCTCCCCCAAGCTATTAGCTGATGCCAATGCTCCTCTGCGAATCAGTTTTCTCGGTTCCCCGGCGTCAACTTCAAGATCAAAATCTATTAATTGGGATTTATCATTGATGAATGGGTCCGCTCTCAGATTTTCCGGAAGTGCAAGATAGTTTCGCTTGCGAACGATTCGGTTGGAACCGTCGATACTTTCATCTTCATAATCAGAAAAGGAAAGCCGCTTTTTCAGACCTTTAGATTTTCCAATGGAGTTGGCACGTTTTCGAATGTTTGATTTTGGGTTTCGTAAGTCAGCTTCCATATCATAGTCGTCAAAAGCCTTAATGCTTTGAGTATCTGCTGGTTGACGTTTCTGAACATTTTGCTTTGCAGCATTACCAGTCTTTTCTAAATTGTCCCCCGAAAAGGCAAGTCGCTTTTCTAGACCTTCGGCGATTCCTATCAGACTGGCACGTGGTTGTGGTTTCGACTTTCCAGACGCAGCATTGGAAGCAGCTGCGTTCTTTCCATTGGAGTTAATTATCTCCCTTAGATTTTTTGCCATTGCCACTAAATTCCGTTTACGGACAGTGCCCTTAGAATCACCGGCATCTTGAACGAGGGTCACCACAGGATTCGGAACTGATTTAACTTTCCGACCATCAGTAGATTCGCCTAAATTGTTACGTTTCAGAAGTTTCAGGCTGGATTCCTCTTTCAGATCATAATCCTCAAACGCTTTCTTATCATTGGGGGAAGCTGAATCACTGCGACCGTTCGATGTACCAAAGTTGCGTTTCTGAACACCAGCTGGATCTTGAATGGAGCTTACCACAGGTTCAGGGATTGCCTTTTTATTCTTGGCAGTTTCGATTGGATTTTGTCGCTTGAGAAGTTTTGGACCAGAATCCTCCGCTTCATCATCATAATCGTTAAAAGCTTTTTTCCCATTTGCGGAACCAGACTGCTTGATACCATTTGATGCGCCAATGTTCCGTTTCTGAACAACACTTGGCGGTTCCAGTCCATCATCCAAGTTGCGTTTTTGTACGGTCGCTGCTTCGTTCTCCCTGAGCCTTTTCGCCAATCCCACCAGGTTACGTTTATTAACGACTGGACTCTGCTCTCCAGATGTAACTTTCAAAGATGCTGCTTTCTCAGCAGCTCTAATTTCCTCCAAACCATTCGGACTTTCCCTTTGACGTTTTGCCAGACCCACCAAATTAAGTTTCTTGGAAATCTCCTTCTTTTCTCTTGACGCAGCCTCCAAGTCCACATTTGCAGAATCTTTGTCATTAGGATTGGCCGATACTTTCCCCACATCACGTTTATCGACGTTTCCGCCGATTTTGGGCTCTTCTACTTTCACCGATTCAGAAAATGCCTTTTCCTTTTGATTGTTAGGATTCCCAACTGGACTGTCTCGCCGTAGAATTTCCTTAGGCGCTTTAACTCCTGCATCGAAATCTTCGAAGGATTTTTTGTTATTAGAGGGACCAGTTTCCTTAAGATTGCCAAAGTTCCGTTTTTGAAGATCGTCCTTTTTAGTTCCTCCTTGAACGAGGGAAACCACCGAGTCAGAAAAAGCCCTTTCCTTTAAATCGTTGGTAATCCCGACATGAATGTCTCTTGTAAGAATTTTTGATTTGAGTTCGTCAGCTTCCATGTCATAATCATTAAATGCTCTCTTGCCATTCTTCAATGTGGACTCGCGTACGTTGAGACCAGAGTTCCGTTTTTCAACACCGTCTTTTGTACCGGAACCTAGCCCTTGCTCAGAGAATGCCTTTTCTTTCGAGTTGCTCGTAAGTTCATTGGAAACGTCTCTTGTTTCAATTTTTTGTAAGGACAAGTCATCCTGCAGCTCGATATCGTTTATGCTTTTTTTGTCATTGACTAAACTTGGCTCCTGAATCGTGTTTGCTAGTCCTTCCAAGGTTCGTTTCTGAATACTATCTTCAGATTCATCAATATAATCGTCGAAACTCTTCTTCTTGTCAATGTCTCTTCTATGTCTCGACAACACAGTCAAGTCCGGTTCCTCAAACGCTCGACGCTGCCCTCCAGAATGTTCAGCAATATCTGGAGCCTTTTCTGGTATCAAACCTGGATATCCATGGACGAGGATAGCTGAAATAAAGTAGATGATACGAGTCAACATCCGTATTCAATTACCACGTTCAAGTTCATTTACAAATTTAAAATATAAGTGGCAAGAACCTAGTGAGGAAAACGTAAGAAAACAGAAGACGAGTGACAAATTTTTCCGTTCCATGATATCTTAGCACTGGTGACAGTAGAACGGTAGTGTTTGCTTGATGATCGGTCTACATCCATGCATGCATGTTCCGGTATACAAAAAAAATCTAATTACTGTGAACTTGTGATGACTAGTGGTTTCTTCAATTGCAGTAAGCTATTGTTGAAGGTGGTCTTTAACTTATCTAATGTGATCAGTGGGGGCCTGTTTAGTGGAACAATTTTTCAATAATTTTAAAATGCATAGCTTTTTACATCAGCATCATATTTCTCAATAATAAAGCCCCTCCCATAAGCCATAGCAACTGTGCATTTGGAGATGCATTGTGTATCATGGGTGCATGTACCTGACGATGATGATGATGATGAAAGACCGATAATAAGATGGTTGATGATGTGATTATGATTTTTTTTAAATATCTCTAACCCTTGAGTCTCGCAAATTATCCTTGCGATTCTCCTCTTCCTCCAGGCAATAATTTGCAGAGAACGATCCAGCGAGCAAATGTCATATTATTTTTCATCATAGGCAAACAGCAACAAAGAGTTATCAACGACACCACATTTTATCTCCATCAGCAGCGAAAAGTGCTTTCCTGAGGCTCATTTGAACATGCATTTGAAGATCAAAACTGACTCATCCAGCAACAAAATAATAATGATAAAGCAATATAAGATTTTTTTAATAATGTTTTTCCTATTTATAAGCTGAACAATTCTTTAGGCAAGCCTGCTGACATCATTCAAACAAAACTGCTATTTTTTGCATATATTTACAAAAGGTGGTCATTTGATAGTTTAAACAAGAATATTTTTATTTAACATCTCTTTTACAATTAGGTTAAGGGCACCTGGTCAGCTACAGCATTGTTGAAGATAGTTAGGTAAAAATTTCAATGAGCAATAATAGCAATCATGATCACCGCACACCGTCATTCAATTCGATAGTTGTGATCAGGTTGCTTCACAAGCATAAGTTTGTTTGCATTGTATAATCTCTTTGTTTAAAAAAAAGCTGTATCATATTTTACGAGGTTTTTTATACATACCATACCCTCAAACATGAATCTGTCACAAAAATGCAAAAAGCTTCATCTTTATCAGCAGATAATGGTTTAAAGTGCTATGATCATAATCGTAACTGTACTATGAAATTATTCATTTCTGCCACATAATGCACTATATAATCATCTCCCTAACTCTCTTCTTCTCTCTAATGAATATGAAGTCTTTTTGCAGAAGAAATCCATTGAGACGAATAACGATGTCAGATACTATAACATTCATTCAGAAGACTTGATGCTTATAGCTTAATTTTGTGATGTAAATGAGTTCGACACTGTAATGAATGCTTCCTTTGTGAAATAAGTGCCAGAGAGAATCGTCGTACAGACAGATAGATATTATTATGCAGATGCATGACTTCTGATATCATGGCTATACATAGTATTGCTTTGTATCATAGCGTGCGGTGCGGTGTAAGTGATCAAGTTTGACTTGCATGGAAAAAAAATGATCTCATAATGTGTGTGTAAAAAGTAAGTGCTACATAAGCGTACAAATACAAATATCATGGAACGAATATAAGAGTGTATACGTG
Organism: Willowsia buskii; assembly: GCA_034700685.1. Taxonomy (NCBI): domain Eukaryota; kingdom Metazoa; phylum Arthropoda; class Collembola; order Entomobryomorpha; family Entomobryidae; genus Willowsia; species Willowsia buskii. The sequence goes on from JAQIXW010004273.1 coordinate 5,284, forward strand.
CAGAATGCAGATATTTATGAATCTATATTCATATGTAAAAGCAGTACTTGTGATAAAAATTGTGTAAGGTATGACCGTAGATGGGATAAAAAAGACAAAAAGGATATCCTAAACACTGGTGATCACCGATGTTATGTTATGTTATTTCCCAATGATACAGCAGCGGCTGCCTTGAAAAACTCTACTATTATCTTATTGGTCTATATGTCCGTAAGTCACAAAAAGTCACACAATGCAGCGATAAATGATGTTGTGGAAATGTGCATACAGTAAAAAAACAACTCCTCTCCTCTGGCACACAACTCCTGGAGAATACTTTCCATCCCACCCGGACCGTTTTCCAAGTCCGGGAAACCGGAAGTGCCATGCTGAACACGCGTACAAAAATATACACAGTTTAACATGTTGCTTTTTTAACTTGATTCCATCATCATTCATGTTTGTTGAGCAGACTTACTGTTTTGTCTAGCGTTTTTTACAGTGAAGTTTAATTTCAGCGTTTAATAACGTGACCCTGTAGTATATCTCACGGTTCAAGAGCAAAATTCTGTTGTAATCTGGATACTCCACACATTTGCATCGACACAGACAAAATTCATAAGGTGACGGTGGATTAGTTTGTTTAGCGTTAGTGGTCGTTGATCATGTCTTATAACATAGCAAATCTTTTTAAACAAACCGGAAGTGAAGAATTTACCGCGTTTTCTGAATCAGCGTTTTAATCTCTCTTGTGACAAAGTGCTATCAGCAATGAAACGGAAACGGTATTTACATTAGTCATGTGCATGTGTATGTGGTCTTCTAAAAGGACAAAGGGTTATATTATTAAAAGACTATATAATATGTAGAGTTCTACTTGCTCGCGTTCATTTGCGTCATGTTTCATTGAATCAAAAACGTCAAATCAAGTCATGCAAATTTTCAAATACCTAGTCACATGTGAAGAAACAACAAGTGTGTGTAATTCGGGAGGAGGAAATTGCATGGCATTTTAGAATAAATGAAGCCACGCTGAGTTGTAATTTTATTTATGAAGCAAAATGAATGACGCAAAAAAGTTTATTTTATCCACAATGAAGGAGCAAGGTATGATCAAGTATATAAACTGAAAACCAATTTAGTGTAGTTGTTTTGTCAGTGATTGAGAGTTTGAACTCAAGTGTCACACTTTTATTTTTGCAGAGAAAGTTGTTTCCTTTTTGCGGAGATCATCGCTGGACTGGGACTTCTTGCGAGGGCAGTTATTGGAACTGACTCCAGATGACAAAGTGTTTTTGAAAAGTTGGTGTGAGAAAATTATTCAGCTATTAGAGGTAAAATATGCTTGTTTTTATGTATTAATTTGTATTTTAAAATTTTTTGCATGAAAACTCCCAAAAATATTGGCAATGTAAATGTGTTGACCGAAATTGTTTATTTATTTCATCAAATTGCTTGAGGCTATTGCATATAAAAACTCTCAAGACTAAGTTGTCAAAAGGCGCAGAACAATTGGCTTTGGCCTTTGGCTTTGGCTATGAGGTTCTTACGGTACACGACCAACGATATCTACTCGTTTCAAATGATATGATGTTCATCGAGACATTGGTCAACGGGAATTTTCATTTCACTGTTGCCTACAAAAAATGTAGCGAAAATATATGGAATGACAAAGTTTCCAATATTGTAAATCAAATTTTATTTTAATTTCGCTGTCAACTGTACAGTCTCTTAGCTGTTCTGAAAGACTTGCATTCAATGTTTTCGAGAGAATTTTATTTCCCAATATATAAAATATCCCAATATCTTACCACATCTGTGGTTTTGATTTTATTACTCTTAGAGATTGTAGAGAGGAAAACGATAATACTGGAAACCCATCAAAAATATGCTTTCATATCTTATGGCCGAATTGTAAAATCTAGTTCGAATTCTCGTTCCAGCGTCTCGTAAAAGGAACTTTTTTGGTAGTTTTGATGCTTTGGATAGAGACAAGTGTGCACGCCTTTCATACTTGGAATCTTTTGCACCATGCACAACTGACGTTCTCTTATAGAATTTTTCCCTGGGATTCATCTAAAAACATTTTGTTTTATTACTTAAACTAATATAATAATGTACATCAATTTCTTCAAATCGTTCGATTATGAAATGAATAAGTTTATCGGTTAGTATGCAAGTTATTACATTGTTCCATTTGTCTTAGTTTCTGGAAATAAATCATATTATAAACTTATGAAAAGCGGTTCTAAAGAGACGGAAAAGTATCGTTTAAAATATTGAATACAATTCTATCCTAATGAAATAAAAATTTATTTTACAACTTTCGGCGATGTATTCTTGTAATATTAATATTATACTCTGACACTTTTGTAATTTTATTTGCTTCTTCAAGTACAGAAACTTTTACACACAGGTGTGGAATTCGAATTTCAATTTACAGAAATGGGCCCTACATTACAATCAAATTGATTTCGATTTCACTGTCATTACACTTACCTGTACTTTAATTAATATTCATACACATTATTACTTTTTTTTCTTGGTATTCTTCATGTTTTGTTCAAGGTAACCTGAGCTGTTAAGCCACGTTTATTGCGCTTTACATGTCTTTTTCAAGATGCTTAACGACTTATTATTTCCATTATTGTCTATGTAATCTACACGCTTATGATTAGGATGCCTGTTCTTTCTTTGAAGTTCATGAATGATATGCTAATTAATAAAAATGATGATGGAAACACGTCCATTCATATACATACTTCCTTCTCCAAATCCAAACTATAGAACAGCTAGTACAGCTAGTGCATGGTTGATCCAACGTTTCTCATCGTATGATGTAGAAATGTACAAATATAAATCTGACATGAATGTTTAGATTGTTTGAATACTGGTAACAATATTTGTGTCCCGAAACATGAGTAACTTAAGTATTTGCACTCACATATATGGTTCACTTCACTGCAACAGATACTATCAGATCACTACTTACTACTGATCTCAATCAGTTGTCGGATATTTTTATAGAAGCGTTGACATGTATTATGGGAGAATGTTGAGGTAATACTTCCCAATTACTTTCTTATTGCTAGTGGGATAACTTGGTAGTATCATCTAGGACATATAAAATACCTAAATTACACATTTTATTTCTTTCTAAACATACAAAAAAGAGTTTCAATTGTACTTAAACATCGGTCAACCGGAAGTTTTCCGTATGCCATTTTATCAGATTGATTTTTGAACCATGTAGCCTTGGTCGTATTGACACACTTTTTATACCTTAAACAAATACTCATTTTGTTATACTAACCATGTCCTGTCTTATATCTCAAATCAGAAATCACTATTAATATCAGACCATGATTTGAGTGCCATTTGCATGGCCGCATTTGTAAGATTGTTAAGTACGAACATGTCTACTCTCATTGTTTTAAAAGTTGTCAGGAATCAAAATGGAAAGAAATGAGTGGAGGATGAGTAAAAACTTTGCAATCTTTTTATAAAGATTTGTTGACTTCTCCATGCATATTTTATGCACACATCATACTGAAATGATGTAGACTTCCAAAAAAGCAGGTTAAGTAGACATGAAAAATCACTAGAGTCTTTGGTTTCTCAAGCTCAAGTCATGCTCTAGTTGCAGGAGAAAGGGAAGATTATGGAAGAAGTTACTTATATAGATTTGGAATTTCAGAGAGAGTATGTAAGGGAAATTGCTTTGGGAAGACAAGGTCCAGTCGGTAAATTTTATTGGTATTTGTATTTAGTAAATAGAGTTTCATTCCCTTATCTGGCCGAGAGTAAATATCGGGGAAAATAAACAGTTGAAATTCTTTAAAAATTTACGATTTTTGGTTTGTCTGAGTGGAAAAAAAGTTTTTTTTCTCATAAAATAGAACGCGGTTTTTCCATTTCTTGATACACTTTAATAATCCAATATATTCCGTCTTTCATCCTTTTCAATTTCCATCCACTATTCGCAGTTTCTCTAAAATAAATACTCTCGAAGAAAATTGTTTTATTCGTCTGAGCGTATTTTTGTTTCACTGGAAAACTGGAACGCATTCATGTTATTTTTTTACAAGTTAATAAGCAGCTTGAAGGACTTTGCGTTGTGAAAACACTGAATATTATTAACATCTGGAAAAATATTTCAAAATTCACTCCGACTGTCCTCCATACGTCAGTTGCAGTGTCTCTTATAGCTTTGAATCTGCTGTCTGTTTTGCATGGTTAGTTCACTTACATGTTTGGTTACGTAAATAATGTAAAGATATCTCCAGTTAAACATATTTAAAATCCTAATATCATCACTTACCATGAACTATCACTGCACTCAACCTTTCGTTTTTATACCCCAGGGAAATGAGAAATAGTGATACAAAAAGTTGAGAAAATAAATGCGCATCCAACGATGTTTGCCCTCATGCATTTGACATAGAATAGATGAAATGAAAGATTCCAAAGAATCCAATCCAATTTAAATCTTAAAATTTCTTAAAAGCCTTCTTTATTGCATATTTCAGTGTTTACTAATGTTCCTGCAAACAGGCCTTATTGACTGTTGAATTGAGTAACTGAAATTGAGAATATCTGCATTCTTCCGTGAAAATATGCTATTATAACCAAACAAAAGTGTTAAGGTGGATCCATACTAGTAAGGAAAGGAAAAAAGAAATGTATGTTGTGGAGAGGTAGATGGAGGTGCAGAAAATATAATGTGAAAGCCATGTAATTATCATTTTCATTTCAGCATGTCACGCCATCCATCTTGATTTGCTTACTTTAGCAATAAAAATGCTGCTCTTGCCTCCTGCAGATCTTCTAAATCGGAATTGAGTACAAAAATGCAATGATGATATGTATATTATGTGTGTGTGTGTGTGTTATGCTGAATGCGTAGAATTATTGGCCAGAAAGATTGGGCTGCTGAGACTTCCGTTCCATCTAACTTCACTCTGTGGCTGACAACCAAAACGCGTAATGCAGAAAGAAATGCACGCTCCTTGGAAAAACACATTTATGCGATGAGGTGGCCGTCAAATGTACTTATTATATGGGACTTATCTATATGCATTCAGTAATAATACCTAACATATACCTCGTGTTTACAAAAACAGTCAACATGCAAACTTGCATGATGGTTTTTTGTTTGAAAACTTTTCAACACGATCATGGATAAGAAGGAAAGAGTTTCTGGAAACGGATTTTGTTTCTTGGGAAGTTCTATGTAATGCTTTACCGTTAGTGTGTCTGTCTGTCTACTCTGTAGATGTGCACAAGTCTAACTTCATCATGAGTAGAACAGCATGCCTCCCATATACTTCTACTTGCATTATCAAGCACGTGTTTTCATGAGTGACATGGGTACAATTTTTTTATTTTCGCTGTGTAGGTGTGTGTCTGAAAGTGTCTACTTGGCGTTGTCTGTTGCTTCTTCTTCTTCTTCTGAAGTCGTCATGATGTATTTTTGTGTCACATGGAATGTATGAACATGACAGATGGGAAGTTGATACTGTGTGAAAAGAAATGAAACTGGAGAAGTAGAGGATAGGTGGAAAGGAAGAGTGGGAATGCGATGAAAAAACCAGTAGAAGTATGAGTTGTGGTTATATGTTTGTGCACAGAATTATGCGTTCCTTCTAGGTAAAATGAATGTATCTGTAATTGGAGGAATTTTAAATGTGTCTTACCTTGCTCTTGAAAATAGTATTGGAAAGATGTAAGTGTACACATCGCATGTTAGTTTAGGCTCTTAAATGCATACTACTTTTAACGAAACAGGGAAATATCATCATAGGCTTTATAAAATCCTATTCTGTTTCAGCCAACTTTTTCACACAGACAAAAACATTTTACCTCCTTTTTTAAGACATGTTAACTTTGACATGACAGTTTTTCTCCTTTTTATGTGGAAAAAATCTAAGATTCAATCACATGAATAAAATTGCCAGCACTCCGTGGAAAATGTTAAAAGATTTTTATTTTTAGGAATGATGGTGATACGATCAGTCTCTAACCACCCCTCACAGAGTACATATAGTGCTTGGTACATTCTGCCAAACTGCCACCCATACTTTTTTTTTACATTACATGATTGATCGATCTACCGTTGATATTGTGCTGACGAGCCATTAAACTACTACACCGTGTTGAGTAATAGACAGTTGTTTTTATTGAATGAAATATTTGAGCAGGAAGAAAGATATAGTTGAAAATTGGAACTTGGAAGATGAGGGACAAAAATTATGAGCTACCGATGATGAGCCTTCGTCGTACAAGAATAAGCATGATATAAAAGTTTTGATGATGATGCACAGCTAGAAAAGTAACAAACTTTTCCTGAATGTTTTTATAGACCAATTCATCAAATACAAATTGAGTTGGTTCAAAGCACGAGGCCGAACTTTGAAAGGAAGCATTTAAAATCACCAGGTACATAAGGATTTATAGAATTTAGGTTGGATTCCTCCAATTTTATATCCGCTCTTTTGAAGCGCTTAAATTCTATCTTACAACCAAGAAAGCAGTCTAGTCTTTTCCCAGAAAAAACTGTTAATGTGAGGAAACACAGTATTACTAAATGCCAA
>JAQIXW010004274.1:0-11852 GCA_034700685.1 Willowsia buskii
TGTAGTAACTTTTTTCTTTTTGATATCAATCATAAATGAGCACAGCAGTTGGAGAATTTTCGTCCGGTTTTTATACAAACATTTTTATTTGGTGTTTTTTAATTGTTCAAAGTATTAATTAACATGGAATGCATGATACCTTATCTTGCTCTCATACACTTTACATAATAGTTTAACTATGTATAACAATTATTTATTTTATTACTCGCTTCTTAAAACATACTTTATTTAATCATTACATTAATTATTTTTTCTTCCTTCCTGTTCTGTGCATGCATGTCTGCGTCATAACAAGAACAACAAAATCTGTTGCAAATATACTTAAATTACTCTCATAATATTTTATTTATTCTTTTAAAGTATTCAAGTCAATTTGTTTTTATCCTCGAAAGAAAAGGAACAAAATTTTTTTACTCCATATTACCTTGTTCCTCATCATATTATTTAATTGTAGATGAATTTCGGATCCCTCCCTAACGTAAACGCTTACTAGGTGTAAGTGCATGATAAGAATTTACAAATATAAAACAAATTTTACTTTTATACAGGACTAAAGTTACAATCAATGATCATTGCAAATAATCCACATAAGGTTTTGGGAGTAAATAGTGTGACCGTGTATATAAGTAGAAATAAATTAGATGCATATTATGCAATACCCATAAAATACTGACTGAGGTAAAACAAGGAGTGCATTACAATTACGATAAAGCATTTATGTCTATTTTTTATGAAAATTGAAATAAATTAAAACTTTATTGTAAGATAATACATTCGATGATTGGTGTATGATTTGGTGGTAGAATAATAATAAACACAATAGGATATCTTTGGTGTTTGAATTCCTGAGAAGCTTATATGCTATGAAGATAAAAATTAAAATGTGAAACTAAATAAATATATAAATTTGCAATGAATTTTTTTCTTCAGTTCGATGATGATAATTTCCAATGGGATACTTTCGTAATAAAAGCGCAAAACTCTTGAAACTGACAAATATTATAATAACTTGCAATCACTAACGTGCTTTGTGGCAAGGAGTATTTAATCAGTCTCCAGCAAACTTAGCATTTCAATTAAGAAAATAGAAATTAAACAGTGTCTCATGTTGAACGAAAACCATTCATTAACTTAATACATATATAGACACACATGTATTAAGAAAAAAGTTTTTAATGATGAATAAACCTATGATTTTATAAATATAAATGGCAGTATTGTTTTGATACAAATAAAAATAAATACTCACAAATAAATATTAACATAACAGCTTACTAACATTTGCATAATTAAAATGAATAATAATAATATATGAGTACAACAATAAAATAATAGTTAACCTTGATATCATCAACAAACTCGCGACTGAGATGAACTTTGAACACAGAAGCTGAACAATAACAAACTAGTTAGCATAAAAATATGTGCATATACATAACAATCAAAATCATTCTCATTCTTTGTTGACTTGAGTTTACAAAAATTGAACAAAACAGAGTTGTTGGTACATTAAAAATTCATAATATATGGAAACCGTTTCTGGCAGTTGAGGTTTTAAGTAAAAGTAAATTCCTGAACATAAATATAAATAAATAACTTACATTACACAACTTAGGATTACGTCTTAAAGCAAATAGTTGAATGATCCAGCTACAGATAATCTAAAACTCATAATTTCTTTATGGTAGCTTTAAAGTTTCAAAACTACATGCATACAATTTTGACAGCATAGATTATAGTGTAACGAATTGTATTATTTTGCTTGCAGTTGTTGACTGACAGATATTACCTGAAGAAGTAACTTCTACGGACTGTTTAAATATAAAATGAGTTGTACAAAATTGCATTTACCAAATCAATTATTATTCTTGCCTTGTTTTTATAATCTGATCACTTTAAAATTAGCACAAAGTCCATGCAATATGTAGACAATATATTATTTCACTTACAGTTTAACTTTTGCTTAAACGCACAACGACAAATATATAAGTAGAATAGCCAAGTTTTCAAAATTGAAGGAAATTGTTCTTTCTGAAATAGTTGTTTGTATAATTTGAAATTGTATGCATACGTAGCACTATGTAAAATTGACGCATTCTCCTCAATTGATTGTTTTACTTGTAGATGTATTGTAGTGGAATTTAAAATAGTATATATTTCTGTATAATTACTTACATTATATTTATTATTTGCTTTTTTTATAATTTCCTTTTGACTGGTTGAGTCTCGTAAGTTCATTCATATAGTTAGAAAAAACAGTAATTCAGTATTTAAAACTTTTATCAACCTTTTTTAAAAAGTGTGTGGTAGGCAAATGTTTTGTTGTCCTTTTTAGAATAGCTGTAACGAATATGAATAAAACAGTGGTACACCGTATTTAAAACATCTCTTAGTAGTAATATTATTCATTCTGCTCTGGTTTGCTATGAAAAAGCAATCAATCTTTTAGATCAATTAACTATGAGCTGACACAAAATAATACGTTATTTTACATCATGCATACGAATGTTTGAAAATTAAAAACAATTTTAAAGCATAGTTGGGATTGTTAATTTTTAGAAATAAAGGCAGGACATTCGCACGTCGCCATATTCTAATATAAACATTCTCTTTCATAACAATTTCCATAAATATTTGTAGTACTCAGATACATTGACTATTTGTAATGAAAACTACATGAAAAAGTACGCTTACAGATTATTCATGCCTTTACAGTAGTTCAGTTGCTTGATTTAATTTAAGTATGCAAGTTAATTTTTTGAATAAAATTACGTAGATTTTTACACTTCTTATTTTATCATTCTGTATCTGATCTCATCAAAGACCATCAAATGATTTAAACTTTTTGCCGTATTAAAATTTGTAAACCACTGGACTCTTTAAAATGTTGCTGATTTTTCTTTCAATGTGCATTTTCTCTCCCATTTAAGTAGTCTAATGTGGCATTTCTTTAGGAGATTTGGTTAAACGTTGTAGATGAGCGTCCTACGTCTGCTTGAAATTCGCATGACTATCCCAGGAAGGTGTACGTAATGCTTTTAGCTTTAATATACTATAACTTTTCTCAGCAGTAAAAATTTTGAAAACCTACCGTATTAATCGTATTATACAATACGTAGTATTATTGTAACAATTTAGTCAATACGGTGTAAAGAGTCGTTCCTACTATAAAATGCAGTTATTGTAATTATTTTTGTCTGTATTAAAATGTTGTATGTGTATATTACAAACTCATTTGGCTTACAGTAAATAGAGACCACTCACAGAACTTACAAATGTAACTTCACAAAACTAAATGATAATTTATGAAACCTTTTCCATTATCTTAGAGCATGCCGGTTCATAGTCTCTAGTAAGACTACAATAATATCATTGCAATGGCCCGTGGTATATCTTATAATATTTTTACAGCCAGTATACAACATTTAAACAAAATGAACAAAGTTTGACATTTACAGGTTAGCTTTAAAACGATCCATTGTACATTAATATTGTGATCAGATTAACTAACTATTCACGGTTGTAAAATACTTTTTACGTGATACTCGTACGGCTACACTTCACATCATTATTCTTCATCATGTAATGTTTCACTAATTGTAAATACGTTGTCACAGGATGAGGAATCATCCTAAGCAAATTTCAAATACACTATAGATTTAAATACATTCACGTTATCATTATATTTTGACAATGAATAATATTATGTTATAACGTAAGTATAACTATACACGTAGACATATAGTATATATTTATGGTATTGTGAAAATTTTTGGTACAAATAATCATCTGTATTCTCATATAGTATTGACAATCAGTTTGTTTGCTAAGCTTACAGTTAACATGTAGATTATTAGTACGTAATAGTTTATTTGTAATTGTTTTTCAGAGTCTCAGTAGAACATTTAATAAATCTTGTAAGTTATTGCTAGCATGCACTTTCCATTCTCTTTTTCTGCTTGCGCCGATATTCGAAAAACTCTTCTTTCATGGCAGCCACTCGTGCCTCCATATTCTCATATTTCTCACGAGTTCTCTTGAACCTCGTCATTGAAGTAGATGGGGTTGCTGTGGAAGAAGGTGGGTGCTGAGAGTGATAAGCGATTTCTGAAGGAGAAGTGTCAGGAATCACTGCGTCAAACTCATACGGGTCATCTACTGACATATCCAGCAACGTTCTTGTACCAGGACTTGCCTCAGAGAGAGGCACTGTAAGCTGAGTTTCTTCAATGTCAAAAGATGGAGATCGTGCCATTGCATAAATTGGAGGAGTGTGTTCTCTTCTCGGCCAATTTTCGTAAGTTCTGGGAGGAATAAAGCTCCGGGAAGGAATAGTGGGTGCTGGTGGAAAAGAGTCACCGGGGAACATTCCATCGCCCATACGAAGTCGTTCCTCTTCACGACTTGACAGGTGGACAGGTCGCAAGAGAACTTCTGACGATGTCGTACCACCTGAGCCCAAGCCGGTGCCGACACCACTGCTTCCAGCGCCGGATGGGAATGTTGACGTAGTGGTTTTGCTCCCACTTTGAAAACCCGACGAGGATGATCTTTCTTGTTGAAGTCGGGCTGATATAGAGGAGCTTAGACCTGTCTTGTCTAATGGCACAATACCGCCACCAATGGTTGAAGATGCTTGCTGGTGAGCTGACGGAATATGAGGCAGTTGATGTCTCAGGAATGGAGGCACTTGACGTTCCAAGTACTCTAAATCCCGAGCAAGATTATCACGAATCCGCTCCGCTTCCCAAGGCGGAGGCGTGGGGTCACTTGGATGACGGGGATGAAAGTGACGTCCCGTTGTGGCAGTTTTCCACAGATAAGGTGGTTGATGAACTTGGACTAGAACAGGAAATCTGGGCACTGAACTGAGATCAGCAGAAGACGGACTAAACTGTCGTTGCATCCCACTGGCTGCGGAGCGGGATCTTGCTGGGATTGGAGAACTTGCAAAAGGCCGAGGAACGACTAATGTCTCCGGTCTTATCAGAGAACTGGATGGCACAAAACTTCCTGGAAGTACCAGATTAAATTTACGACGACCACGGGGAAAATAACGAAGGGGTCGTGGTGCTAAAAAACCTCCATCATCCGAACTGGACTCGTCTACTACGTCTGTAAAAAATTGTTTAAAAAAATCAACGTTAGTGAATAATCTCTCACCAAAAAAAGCATAGAGGAGCTTGCATGCTATAAAAGTTCAGATCTGCTTGGAAATGTGAAATTCGGAAATCCGATACGAAGAACGCAACTACTTTTCCACATTGTACTCATTAAGTACAATTACAAGTTACAATATTTTACGATCTTACTACACAGTACTGAATCCAAGCTACATTTCAACTACAGCAGCAGTCAAATCTAGGCTCCAGAGAGACATGCATACAACAACATACAAAATTACATACAAAGAATGAGGACAGATTTTTATAAGGAGTAGACCTGGCAAAACAATTGAGCCTTTCCCCCAGGGAAGGACGATGGGAATACCTCTAGGTTGTCCAGGTCGAAATGTCGATGGCGAGGAGGGGTGAGGTCGGGTTGCGCGGTGGGGACCTGTGTCTACCAGGGAGAGTGTGATGCTGCTGATGGATGGGTGGCGGCTCCCCCTCTCCCGGTATGGGCTCGGCCGGTCCAAAATGATGGCGCGGCGGCGCAGGCGGAGATCCAACAGGTGAATAATGAAGATTCCCACCCCGCGACCCACCCATTGATACGCTCTCTTCAGCCACGAAATCACAGCGTGTGCTTGGGCGACTCCACTCCTGCAAATAACAGCCAAATATTTAGAAAATTCATTGAGAATTGTAATCACTTACAAAACTAATTTTTATAAACCAACGGTTTTGCATGCAAACGGAAACTCAAAGAATGAATACGGCGGTAGTCTTATGATACCATTGGTCACGTAAATCGTGAAACGTAACGTAAACATATAAAATATTAAATGAAATACGTGAACAAAATAGGACGGTGCACGAAAACACTTTTAGCAAATAAAAACATGCTGCAGAGATATTTAAGTCCTTAATACTGAAGACATGCACACAAACTGAAGTTCTTCATAAAATTTAAATAAAATTAGGACGGATTGAAAATTGTAGGACAAAAAATAACGAACTGACACAAGACTGACAAAATTATAACCACAAGATATTTAATGACGATTCTTTAAACAAACAAAAAACTCTGTTTTTTAAAGGTTTAATGAGACGCGAGACTTAACTGCTCCTCCGCCCTGCTTAATTTGCTGCGGATGTTGTGGTTGCTGCTGAGGAGGTGGTTGCCTTTTTAAGGGAAACCATTAATAAAATGAATTACTTAAGTGGGTACCCCAAGACAGTCTTAAATCTATCAGACTTTAGCTACGTTCATAGATATTTATTTTCTTATTTTTTTGTTCATTTCAATTTCAAGGGGTACCTCTTAGGAGCAACTTGAGGCTGAGGAGGTATTTGACCACCATTTCTGGCATCAGTTAGTCGACAAGCTACCATGTTATATGCTGCAACCCCACAAAACATGTCACAAGATTAATATTAATGAAGTGAAAGCACTGGTGAAGAAATACCTCTTTTTAAATGGTCGATCCTGACCTTTCTCCTGTTTTCTTCTTTTCCTTCGATTACATATTTTAACAGCACAGACGGAGAGAATGATGGCAACTATGAAGAAAAGGATGCCTCCAACAAGGCCAGCGACAATTGCTCGTTGCTTATCTCTAGGAAGAATCGTGTGTAGAACCTCCTCACTGGACGCGTTATTACCTGTTAGTGTAAATGCGACAACTCGGAAGATATACTTTTTGTTCTCCTTCAGGTGACGTACTAAATCTGGAAATTCAAAAAGATCGTACAAGCTTAATTAAATGAGTACACTGCTAAAATTAATGCTGCATTTTTAATTAGCAGTAGCATTTTTGATTAGCAGTAGCATTTTTGATTAGCAGTAGCATTTTTGATTAGCAGTAGCATTTTTGATTCGCAGTAGCATTTTTGATTCGCAGTAGCATTTTGAATCCTGCTATGTAGTAGTTGGATGAAGTTACTTCCTCGAACTTACAAGTGTATGATCTTTGAGGGGGCAGAATTTTTTCTTTGTTGAGCGTTTTCCAATTCTCTGAATCAGACTTATATTGGATCTGGTAGTAGGCCACTGCAACACGGTCTGCATCTATCGGGGGCTTCCAGTGTATTACTATGCTAAAGGCGTCCGACTGGTCAACATAAAAATTATTAATTAAGAATTACATTTAAGTGTATAATGTATTACATAAAATGTAATAGTCCAATTCAAAACAACTTACCTGGTCCACTATAGTCACATTGTAGGGAACACCTGGTTTAGGACCTTAACAGGATATTAAAAAGTCATTAGTTTCAGTATTTAGTTCACTTATTGCATTTCTACATAAAAGTTGGAAATCTACCTACTTCTAAACTAATTCTAACAGCATAAAATGGGAAATCATCAGAGCATGAAAAAATAACGACACAAGTCCACAAAAAACTAAGTTTTAAATACAAAGAATACTTTTGTTCCGGTCATCATTCCACTAGACTTTGAAAGCGGTATCCAATGCAAAATGGAGCAAAGCAGAGGGCAATGGTGACAAATGTGATAACGCATAATGGAGAAAGATACCGGTTACCGATTTTACAAAAAGATTTACCACTAAAATTGTATAATACGTTGGTATTTAAATTAAATATAAATCATGCTATCCACGCATGCATGCACAAACCTGTTGGAATTAAAAGCGTTGGAATGTACGTTGCACCGTACTCATCGGTGGGATAAACTAGAACTGAGTAGTCGAGTATTTCTGCAAAAAAATAAAAAGTAAAGCAAAACAAACCCAAAATAAAATTGTTGCAAATCTACTTTAATAACGGTAAATAATAATTCCAAACAAAATCATCATTCCAAAACAGTCAATGTGAAACTCGCAAAAGTCTGAACGCAAAAATCATTTTGTATATGAGTGGTTTGTAAATCCTTGATACTTCCAAATATTATGATAAATCGTGCAAAGAATTAATTCCTAAACGGAAATTCATAATCTCTCGTAATTTTTTTCTATATATAGCAAGCAAACACAAAAACTGAAAGCGTAATACAAGCGTACAAAAACTTAGACCTTTTCTAGCGATTGAAAACTTTAACCTAACGCAAGCAAAACTATAAGGACTATTTTCCCATTTCATCTTTTTTTATTATTATTTTTACCGATGATTGTGCCTGTAGAAGGATCTTCGGGCTTTGTCGTAGCATTATTTACACTTTTTGGAGGTTCACTCGTTCCATTAGCCAGGATTGTGTCGACTCCTTTAGAAATAGGTGGCAAAGTAGACGGAGAAAGAGAGACAGAGAGAGACAGAAATAGAGAGAATTATAGAAAAAATGCAGGTGTGAGCAAAAATTGCACAAGGCTGAGTGTTTTTCGAGCTGCAATCTGCTACGAGTACAAATACATACATCTACCCACCACCAAACAACCAACCAGTCTATATAAGTCTAAAGCAAATAAAAACTTATTTTCACCTGGTCTGGCGCATAAAGTTATGCTACCCGTATTATATGTAATGGATGTAATGGATTCACATGTAACTATTGAAAGATCTGAGTCAGGTACCCACATTTTTATTATTTAATTTAGTGCGAAAAAAGTATGTTAGGTTTTTGGCTGGTTCTCTGGTATTGGGGAAAGAATATGTGACGACGAGCGAGGGAGCTTGAGCGCAAAGGAGAAGCACACACACGTAAAGTGGCATTAACAGTGCGGCTTTACACTGTGTACATAATGTAATAGGAGCCTATATATTTTTGTTTGCAAATGGAAATTCAAGTTCCCCCATATTTTTATCATTACTTTTCAATTTGTATGAAATCATTCCTTAGAAATAAACGTTGAAAATGCTTCTATAATATTTCAGCAATGTCTATACTCGAATCGTTGTCGTCATAATCATCGTTCTTAACAAAGTGTAGCGTGGCTCACCAATTTTTAAAGCTCAGCTACTACATAATTTAACCCCGTGAAAAGTCCAGACTATATTGGTTGTATGTATGTAAGTATAGTATATACACACTTTCATATCATTAAAAAATTCACATGTGAATATAACGGGAAACTCAGTCCCGAATACAAATTACCTTTAGTAGTAACATTAATAATTTCACTTGGATGCCCTTCTCCAAGTTCATTTGTACCAACAATCTGGAATTGGTAAGTTGTTCCAGGAGACAAATTACGGATTGTGATTCGTTGACTCCCTTGTGGTGTAACGTGGATTGTTTCCCACCTCGATTCCCCTAATTTCCTGTACCTGTGTGTGCACCAAAAAAGTAGAATATAAAGCAAGCCAGTAATCATATAGTCATAAAAAATGCAAAATGATTTTGCGCATAGAGCAGCAAAGTTGGTATAAGGAAAGTGGAGAAAATTCTCCAAAGACTAAAATACTATCAAATAACACAGCAGCATAGACATACCAGACTACATAAGTTTGTCGGAAGTCTGGTCCACCCGAATATCCTGGATACCAGTTCAATGTTACATAAAACATGGCCGCTGTAGCTGTTATATTGTAAGGAGCATGAGGTCGAGTACCCTCCACAATGATCTTTGTGCCAGTGACCAAGGTGGCTACCTCATTCGACGCTACACATTCATACTCTCCGTAGTCCATTTGATGAAGATCCTCCAGAAATAAAGTACCATCAACGACTCGTGCTCTATCTCTTGGCAAAGGTCGACCGTCTTTCTGCTCAGCAATAGAAGAAAAACACCCAAATCAAGTTCTGAGTTTAGTTTTATTTTACTCATATCAGTTGCTTATCATTTAGGTGAACAAGATTTTGTACTAGGGTTTACGTGTACTCTTTTACGGCTTTCATTTCAAAATTTTACGTAAAATGGGGAGGAAAAATTATCTCGGTTTACATGTTTGAATATTCAACGTGCAGACCTTTACTGAGGTTTGCTTACGTCATCAAATATTTAGGAAAGTAGGACGAACGCACTTGGTATTCCTGTAGATGATGTACATAGATACATATTTAAGTGTAAAACATTTATGCTATGGACGTTTCTTACCCTTTGCCAAGTGATAAGTGGACTAGTAGTGCCATTGGGTGCTACAGCTGTACAAGGAATCTCAAGTGACGTGCCTAATTTGCTTTGGTACATTGGATCAGGAGTGATTTCAAATTTTGGGGGATCCTTAACAATGACTTGCATAGCTAAGGAGGCTCCCTTTGTTCCGTGAACGTTGTACGGTGTGCACGTGTACATCCCTTGATGACTCTCTTTCACCCGCTCGATGAGCAATGAACCGTTATGCATCACGGCAAATCCTTCCGTCTCATAAGGTTCGAGTAAGTGCTTGTCCCTCGTCCACATTACAAATTGGATGCCTGGGTTTGCTTGGATGTAGCACCGGACCACTCCAGACAGGCGGTTAGGCAGGTACTGTACTGTCGGTGTGTATGTCACTTGAGCTGGAACTGTGAAAAATAGGGGGAAAATGGAAGAAAAACATATAACAAAAGATGCGAGAGAAGGAAATATATGGTATCTACAGCCATTAGCTTGAATTCTTTGAAAGTATCGCCCAGATAATGATGACCGACGCATTTACACTATGTACACCGTCTTCTGGATCATTACTACTACCACTACCTAAAACATATTCTTTTACACTTTAGTTATAACTCTACATGATATCCTCTTCTTTTTCCTATCATCTTCTTATAGCAATCTGTTCACACAAACGCCTTCCCTTTTGCGAAGATATCATTTTTCACAGAAAATTGAATTTCACGTCATTTTTCCTCCTCTTCGACTTTAACTGACTGACGATCTCTTCTCTCTCTCTCCAGCTAGAAAATAGAAATGCAAGTAGGTACTTTTCCAAGAGAGTACCACTTGCACTGCTGTCACTGCTATTAGTATTGATACTTGCCACATACATGTATACCTGCTTATATTGACTGACCAGTGGCTTAAAATTTCGTTACATCTTACTTTCTCTTTTCGTTTCATGTGTGCAGTGACATTTTAAGTGTTTGATAGTTTGATCGCATCTTTTTCTCTGGTCCTTACATGAAGAAACTACACTCTACTACTTCTCAATAGTAGTTGAAAAACAGTTCATCGATCGTTCAATGACCTCCGGCTACTACATCTTTTATGTATTGTATAATGCAGGTATTTATACAGTGTACATTATGTATGTGGCAATATAGTCTTGTATAGTTTGTATTTTTGTATCGCTCGCTTTTTCGTCGCAAGGAACGTGAGCATTAAAAATTGAGTATTTCTCTTGAATACTTTATTAAGCTTTGAACTGTTTATACTCTAGACTTTTTTTGTGTGTAACAAGACACTCTCTTTCCTTGCTACTGTTGTGGGAGAATTTCTTGACATAAGGCCTCCAGAAATAGATTCAAAATTATCGTTGGTAAATGCTTCAGAGCAGGAAATGAAACGAGGCAATAGACAATTCTTTAAAAATTCCCACTGCCAGCTAAAATTCAGTGTCTTAGTTTGTACTTACACTCGACATTGAGATAGGCAACGGCAGACTGTGTCTCCCCAATTCCGTTGGAAACGCGACACTCATAAAACCCCGAGTCGTCCATGTGGAGTGGATTAATGATAAGACTCCCTTCCGCTGGTGTTTCAATTCTGGACTCCAGAGATGCAATTTGCCGGACTGGAATTCCGTCTCGATACCACACAACCGTTGCATTAGCCGGCATGGCTCGCCACTCACATGGGAAGACCACTTTCTCCGTCTCCGCTTTTGTGGTGTTTTGTGGGGGGTTGATTATCACTGCAGAACCTG
>JAQIXW010004275.1:0-11849 GCA_034700685.1 Willowsia buskii
TACTACGGAATTACGATTGAATTTTCTGTTCGATTATGATTCAATTTCAATTCAAAGTATCCGAAATTTTCAATCTTAAACTTGTAGTTGACCAATCTTGTAAAGATTTTACAGCTTGGGTTTTAGTTAAAGTTTGAATATTATCCTCTTTACTAATGTGTGCTGACAAACCAATCGACGCAACTCTTACGAAAAGAAGTTTGGTTTCCAGGTATTTAAACGTACAAATATTTCTCACTCCAGCCTCCTTTCTTATATTAATAACTTCCGGTTGTGTAACAATCAGTTCCTTCTCCCTCTTTTGCAATATAACGTTAAAAAATATTTTTCAGATATTTTATGTCCAAATATTTAGGAGGTATAAACTTCATTACTTTATTACTCTTCCAGCCAAATCGCAGGTTAAAGCACTTTATTGTATGAGGTTATAAAGAGAGACTACCGTTATTTATTTGAGTAACATGTCGAATACTTCCTCCTTATTCATATATATAGGATTTAGTCGAAAATCTCTCAAATCCTTTAAGATTTTCACCCTACTTCTAAGAACTGTCAGCACTAATTTCTAACCTACCATTACAGCCGAATGTATTATGAAACAAAATTTAAAGTAATAATTATGCAAATTATTGGATCCATTCTTATGTTCGCCATCCTTATTTACTTTCTACAGTTAATAATTAATAATCCGGAATAGATCATGTTGTATAGCAATTTTTGTGTAGTAAATCTTTGAAGTTCCAATGCCAAACGTACCACAATTTTTCTTCTTCATGTAGAACATATTACTGTGTGATTTACAGGTGAAATGTAAAAACAAACTTCCTCTACAACAATTAATTCCATATGCACACATACTTTATGTAATGAATTTTCAAGATGTATTCTAGGCGCACAACATACCAATTATTATTTCATCCCCAACTTCATCAGGAGTCACAGGAGTCCTGATTAAGGACGCACACATACGGAAATGAAAATTTGGGGGAACTAGAGACCACTACTTTGGATCAGCTTAACGGGTGTTCTATGCACACTAAATCAAACTGTGTGAACCACAACTTGAAATCTTTAGAAACAAAATAATATGTATCTCATATTTTTATTAATTGTTTCTCCAAGCTCTTTCGAATGCTATAGCACATTCCCTTGCTGAAATCAGAGCGTTTCAAGTCTTTTCATTGAAAAAGTCCAACAACAGAACGTGTTCTAGTTTCTTCAAGCCAAATACAATAAAACATTAATAAATTTGGAAACTACTTTGATCCCACATAATATATTATGTTTAAATTAAATCCAGTGACTACTGAAAATGTCATGAACGAAGATTCTATTTTTTTTTCTAGTCTTCCCATCTCTTTCGTATCTTCTTTTCTTTTGCTCACCCTCTTTTTCTGGCTACACGTCTATGCATCCTTTATTCTGACTCACTCACTGACAATGAGAGAGAAAAAAGGCTCTTGGCACTTGCAAATTCAGGAGAAGACAGCGTTCCAGGAATTTTCTTATTCCGCAACACAGAGAAGAGGGCTCTGTTGCAACAAAATGTCAAATGCTAGTATTTTCTTCTAAAAAAAATGGATTATTTGTTGTTGAGTTGCTCTTCGGAATGTGAGTTGTGTATGTGATCTTGAAATTTGAAACGGCAGGATTTCAGAGGAGATACGTGGTCGAATATAATAGGGAGCAGCTATCACATCGCATCGGGAATCATGAATTAAACATAACGTTCAAAGTAATGATCCATCTGCTTCTGAGAGTCTTTATGACGGAGTTATTCCATTCCTCTATTGACGAATGATCAAGCAAAAACAAGACTGGAATTACTGCACAATACAGAAATCCTTGGCTGTAATGTATTCCTTTATAGAGGGGTAAATAATATTGAGAGACTATCGATAATATGTTACCATAATATAATGTTCTATATAAATTATTATTATTATTATTATTGTCTCCCCTTCGTACATTAAATTCAAGCTGTGGTGTCTAGTTTTTCTCTAACAAATGAACGAATAATGATGTGGTGCATATTGTAAACTTGTTATTTAATTATTCGTTTCAAAACCTACCTATATGGATATATACTTTGTGCCTCAATCTTACGCGTCGATTCAAAGCCTTCTTGGAAAACGGGGAAAGGGAAGACTAAAGAAAGTAGGTATGGATATTTTACCTACACGTATTCTCATTTACATGCACGTATAAACCTGGGGTTGTGTATTGCGTCAGAGAACTTTCCCGCAAGAAAAAGTTTTCGTGGAGACTCTACGTATATGTATTTATATTGTATGAAATAGCATCGCGTGGGTAAACCAACGTTTTAAAATAGCTATATAAACAGTCTCGAGCAATTAGTAGAATCTGCTAGAAATATGTTGACTGTGGACGTTTTGCGGCATGGTTGTGAGAAGTCATATTTATGCATAACCAATACCAAGCCTCATCGCTCAATGCTCGGTAATTTTATTTTTAATTTTGGAGTGCGAAATGTTGAATGGTTCCGAGAAACAATTTTGTAAACGTGAGTCTCATGACATTATAAATTGTTGTGGTGCATGCTCTATTTTTCATTTCACATCGAGAGTATTTAGGTACTAATCTTTAAGCTCGATAGTGTCAAGCATGCAAATACCATAAATGAAATGAAATTTGGTTTTACATGAGTCATAAGTTTCTACTGACTGACATTTAAATCTTAATGACTAACTAACTGATAGAACTTACGGCTCTGGACTTTTTCTTTTCCGGTGATGATGATGGTGATGATGATGATGTCGGTGATTGTGGTAAGGGGAAGGGGATGATTCCACTCTGGCATCCGACATGCTTCTATGACCTATACTGCTCACTTGACTGTGATGTGTGGAATAACTCTGTTGACTATGGTTACTCGAGGTGCTACTGCTCGCATGGTGATGACCATGGAAGTGACTCTGGTGATGAGCGCAGTTATGGTGATGACCACTACTTCCATTACCTCTGTGCCGATGCAAGTGACCAAACGGGGAGCCAGCTTGGGGTGTAGTGGTTGCTGATGGGGATGATGTCACCATTCCATACACACTGGTTGAGACGCTGCTGTTGTCACTTTCACTGTAAATACAAATAGAGACACGAGGTTAACACGTTAAATATAATACAAAATGATAAATTAACATTTTGCTGTTCAGGTAGGTTTGACAGTTGTAATGAATTTATTCTCCATGTTTATGAATTGAGTACCAATTACTGATCGATCATATATTCAAAGCGTAGCTGGAAAGATCTCGCAAAACAAAAGTTACTATCACACACTTTAAAACTTCTTGTTCAGAATCTATTATCTTCACAACAGAACAATATCTTCATTCATTACAGTTTGGCATTTATGTGAGCATAGCATAGCATGGTGGCATTCCGACATATCTCTCCTTATACGCGAATCACTTTCATTTTGTATCATTCCTTTTCTGCTTTTCTCAAAAACTTTTCGGTAAATTTAGAGGCGTTGTTAGCTGTTGTAGTTTTCTATTCATTCTGGATCCACGGCTGACTTTACTCAGATTTCAATCATTTCTTACCGCATTCTCTAAAACGTCTTATATTATGAATCATGAGTCATAGCAAAGTGTGAATAACACAAACATTTCATTATCTAGGGGCATGTATGTAATTCCAGAAACGCGTATATGGGTAATCCAAGATGTTGGTTTTATGTATTAAAAAAATGATCCAGAAGGTTCCTCGAATTCCAAAATAATCAGTTATATGCAAAAACCGCATTAAACGGATCAGTACAACAGTAACGTTTGAGGAAGTCTCGCAAACAAATGACTATCAGGTTACACAGTTGAAAAATGTTAAGCAACTCTGGGTACCTTCAGTGCCACACTGATCAACTGTGGAAAAGGGATATTCCGCTTCCAAATCAATTCCCAGTGTAGAATGCAAGCTGAGCTGACAATATACATACACGTGTTACGTCAGAGTTGAAACAATTTGCACTCGAGTTCCATGCATTAAGTCATGCTGACCCACACTATTAAGGAAAAGGTGTAAGCATACTTAAGCATGATCGTAATATTTTCTTCATGCAAACGTGCTTCTAGAATATGTACATGAAAAACATTTAACTTTCAAAAGTATTCATTTAATGTTAGTATATGAGCAGCTCTAAAATTTTGGTGCTTTTATGCTCGAAAATTAGTTTTGGATGTTACAAATTGAGTATTTCAGACAACTCTAGATGAACAGTTGTTGTCGTAGTTGTTACAATAGTAGATTAAAATGAAAACAAGCGTTTTGAACAAACTTGCGTTTACAAAAACAATGCGTTGGGGAGTACACGGAAAGCAAAACAAGTGTATGAAAAGGTATGCTATTTGCCTGTGAGATTCAACAATGAATTTTGAATTCGGTAGCATTCATTCAAACTGAAGGAAAAGTTGGGACGGATGAGCTTTTGAAAGTCTTCTTGTTTATCCCCACTTTTGCAGAAATCTCTAGAAACATTCATTCGACAGCTTTGCCAGACGACAAAGTTTTCTGTGAGTGAAATTGTGTAGACATGAGAAAGTGGGACTTTAGCTAGAAGGAGGAAATCGATGTCATCCAAATTTCTAAGAAAACTTAGCATTTGTCAGCTAACACTACACTTCTTGTACAAAATGGGTTTTCAATAGGCAAAAAGAGAGAAAAAGCTAGAGAATTCTGGCAACTTTATAATGCCAAATATAAGAGCAACAAGTTGAAATAACGCGAAGAGCATGCATGTGAAAATGCCTGTTTAAAAAGAACATACTACCATCGTTGCACAATTTTAAAACTTTATCCGTACAATTACAAGGTGAACCGTTATCTAAGACCGAAATCAAGACAAGGAGCGTCATCATGAAATCCTATATCAGCTCTACTATTGCAGGGAAAGAACCCTCAGTGCTAATAATTATTCGATTCTGAAAAAATCTCTTCTCCAAATTCATAATGGAATAGAGGTAACCCAGTTTATTATATTAAAAATGGAATGAATGAAACTTGAAGAGAACATTGTACAAAAAATGGCATTATGCTTAAAATACTTTGACTGAAATTAGAGTGAACAAATTACGCAACTACACATACATTGACTTCTACTCAAACCTCAAACGTACGCAAATCCAAACGTAACCTAACTGATCATCTTGCAATAAGAGTGGCTTTCATTATTCCAAGAAGCTTCGCAAAAATAAAATAACCCCACGATATTCTCTACCACTCCACAAGCAAGTTCTGACCTTTTAAAATTAGCCGAAATCTTGGCGGGGCTTTTTAAACTACGTATATACATATTTTAATAGTTAAATGGTTTATTTTACAAATACAAAGACTGGGCTAATGACTTGTAAAATTTATTGCTGCTGGTGAAATGAACGTGAAAGTTAGCAACAGCTGTGTTATTTAAGAGCCAATTGGAACGTGAGGCTCTTTCCTGTTCTAATGCATTATCATGTCTCCTTTTCTTTCTCCCCTTTTCTCTTAAAAATGTGCTCTGTTTGTGTAGAAGTGTATTACGTAAAAACGGAATTTCTCCTCAGGTACTTGTTCTCTCCAATCTCACGATAAAAATGGAACGATGATGGTGTGAGAAAGCAAACCAACAGGCAGCAGCTGCTCATATTCTCACGTCTCATGCATTTGCATTCATGACTCAAAACTAACATTTTCCATTCTCGAAGCAATATATAATTGGTATTGATATTAATACTATGAGCGTTGTCCTCATTATTATTATTATTATTATTATTATTATTACATACATACATATTGTTTCGCGGGACTGACTAACATGGGGAAGAACTAGAGAAATAAACCGACTTTTACAGCAATTAAAAAACCTCATCATCATTATGACTGTGGCTCAATATCAAGCATAGAGATAGCTAGCATAACTATGATTTACGTTTGTGGGAAAGAGGAAAGTTCAATAGTTCAACTGCTTGACAAGAAAAATAACTTTTGGAAGGTGATACGTAAATAAGGGGTTTCCATAATTTCATTTTTGTAAATACCATTTGAACAAAAACACATAAACATTGAATTGGGGAGGTGGGAATTGCTCTTGCCTTCCTGCTGTGAAGTGTCCTTTTATTGGTTTCCTATAGTCGTTGTAACCTATATACAGAGATGTCTTATTCAATGCTGGCGTTTAAAAAGTATATTATTGTTGTTTTCTACAATAGCTTTAACCTTTCTCTTGCGCATTGGCTCTCACTTACCAAAAGAAAGCAACAGGGTTTTTAATTGAGTGGTTTTGACGCGACTAACTTGTGGCATTATATTACTGAACCCATATAACATAATACATCTACGTTTTTACTTATATATTCTGCACATTTACCCACTTACGCCAACGCTAAAGGAGTTTTCACTGCTGTTTAAACCAAACCCTTTGAAATTGTTCATGTATGCTGTTTTCCTAAATGATAAATGTTCATTTCCACTCATAGGTGGGTCACGATTATCGGTATCATGACTAACGATTTCTAAATCCTTACTGTAATAAGGTACTAATGAATGTGTTCATTAGCAGGACAATGAATTCACACGAGTCATCAGTCAACAGTTGATCACTGATAATATGAAATATCACTGTGTATTATTTCATATTATTTCAGCCAAAGACATCCTAGTGTAAAATAGTGTTTTGCTGTAGTCTAGATCTCCACATCTTTCTCTCTTTAAGCGGACGTCTTTTCTTCTACGTACTTCCCCCTGAATAATAAAAGTCACTTGACTTTTTGACCAAAGAATTAAGGAAAAGAGAAAGCATCAGGAAAAACTATATATGACGAAATAAATACTAATATGATGAGTGACCAATGAGCATCCATATTACATGAGGTATTATATCACGCGTTACACTACAATATGCGTATACATCTTTTGACAAGCCTCCCATTTGATAATCTCTTGAATTGACATGCATCATAACCGACGTCTTTTGAAGCGGTAGCTGCATATTATTTTAGTTTAGAAAGTTGTTTTGCACGTTAGTTGATTACAGTTTCCACATTTCATTTTTTGCTGGTGGTAGCCGTAAGCCGAGATGTGCTCACGTTACCACATAATTACGTGGTCATTTTTTATCTTTTCCCCCTTCATCCTCTCTTTTATTATGTTTATTGCTTCAAACACATTTTTAATTCATCTCGCCATAACCTACATCTTTTGTATCGTATCAAGGGATTATTTATTAGCGTGACTGCGTTCACTTTGTACACAAGTAAAGAAGCAACTAATATTCCCACCAGGAACCCTCAGTGACCATAGTTGTAGTGACCATAAAAATGTATCAAAGTACTTGATATGCATTTGATCCATAAACCTTAGATCCATAGTTGATAGTATAACAAGTCAAAATAACCACTCTAAATTCAAGCGATTCCAAAAAATCAGAAATCAAACGAAATCGTTGATTACTAAAAATGAACAGTATGTAATAACTATGACTGATGTTTCATCATAAGAATACCAAAGATGTTTATAGATGACGGATATTTGCTTTTCTTGAGCAATAAACTACTAGTACTGTTTACATGACTTAATGAGGTGCATAAATACTCGTCGAAAACACTATCATGCTTTATCAAAGTATAATTTCATGTCTTACATGAAAATTTCATTATTAGCTATAAATTTGAAGTACAAAACTTACTATAAAGTATACAGACACTCTTCCGAATGCGAGTTCGATGCCTATAGGTGCATCTATAATACAAAATTTTTCCGGAAAACTGAACACAATTGTTGTTTTTCCAGGAAAAAAGATTATAAACTTCCAACATGTTGCAAATACCTTATTCTGCTACGTTCCAAAATAGAACGTAAATAGAACCGCATTAGTCCGTCCGTACACATGTCTCATTTGTATAGTGAAGATTGAAGAACCACAATCCATAACAAAAAAACTGTTTGCTCATGATGTCGAAATGAAATGCGTGCTATGTATTATTTTGAAGAAAAAAAAACGAATGTTCTCGGGAGCACCAATGCATCAATATACAGAAAATTATCTTTTCCGAGAAAAAGGGCGAAAATAAATAAGTAGTTTATTGCAGATAATTATTATAAGTTTTTAATGATATAGTTCTAACACAACTTGTACGTGATATGTTACGTACACTATCTACAATGGTAACCACAAAACGGATAAAATATAATTATCATATACGTTATACATACAAGCAATCCATGTAAATTATCTAACGTGAATATTATTGCAAAAATGTTTCACTGTAATTGTTATTATTATAAATATAGTTCATTTAATAAATTCTAGATAATTAGCTGGTCTCCTCGGGACAAGCTAAAGCAAAGGGTTATCCATACATCTTCAATCTTTGATGTTGTCTTTGAATGATTTTAATTGAAAATTTCAAGGGAATACATCTCATCAAATGTAAACTTATTCTTAATTTCTTCCTTCCTAATGCTGTTTTAACCATTGTATACTTCAAATGATTATAAAATAGTTTAGGGATGAATTCTATACTTTAAACGTGCCAACTACGTTAATGCTGCATTATTGCATCAAATTAGTTTTGAGCATTGAAACAACAACGGCTGTACAGATTTTCCATTCCAATTTACATACATAATCTTACATACATACAAAAATCTACCTGTCCCTAACTTTAAAAGCAGATGGAATTCAAAGAAATATATACTATTGTAGGTTATGAAGTCGGTGCGGTCTTTCATTGTTGCTATTATTGAGTTTTGGAATGGCAAAAGGCATTATCAATGCAACTTTGGCCTTGTGTGTGACTAGCTTGTGTAGCAATAAGAATTATAGTTGTATGAAATAAAGTACATTCGCTAGACATTTTCTCATAACTGACTTTCACCCTTTTAAATTTCAAAAAGATTTATATACTATATCTTTTTTCTCTAGTGTCATAACAATTGGAAGCATTGAATAACCTAAATAATCACGGACATACTTGTATTTATTTATTTCCATTATTAATAATTTTGTTCTCTTAATAGTTGTAGCTCAAAAATAAGTTTACAAGTTTTGGAAAGACACGCGAGAAAAATTAGAACGAATCGGAGGTATGCATTTGTGTTTGATTCTCCATCATATTTGCCTATAAGCATGTTACACTACATGAAACATTTCCGAGGAGATATGCACAATTTATGCTAACAATTCTGTAAGACATTTTCATTACGTTGTTCAATAGTATTTGGCAAGTTTTAAAATAAAATAGTAATTAGGAATCTAGAATAACGTACTTCACGAACGCTGACAAATGTAGGCTTGCCAAACTGTAAGCGGCTTGCTTCCATGCAGACAAAAAGTCTTGGTTTCAATTTCAATATTAATATTCGTCTTGGTATATTGCACCATAAGAAATGTGTACAGCGTTCGTGTGCAAGGACAAGGAGGCGATTTCGTAGTGGTATGAAAGGACAAAGGACTAGTGAGAAATCGTAACAAGAAGTTTTGCTGTCTTTTCTCATACATTGATTTTTTGTCTCATTGCCGCACCTGCCAACTCCTGGACAGAGTCTCATAGGAGGTAAAAATCGTTGAAATGGTATCACATAATCATTTATCATGTGTCATTCGTACCAATGCTATCTGTCCGAATTCCCTTGCAGTCATAACATAACATGTAGTCGCTTTAGACAGGTATAACAGGTATAATGTCTCCAGCGTTGTGTCGAAGGACAACATGGTATTTTTGACGGGCATGAATCAGAAGTCAGCTTTTGTTCTACCAACGTTATATTTGTACCTGAAGAATATACGATAGGACACCTGCAAATATCAATGGCTATTACTAAAACATAATTAGGTTTGGAAAGGAAAAAAGTGTTTCTAGAATTAGACGCGTAGCTATTTTGTGGCATGTGTCGTTTTAAATTTAAGTTACCTTCTGCCAAAAAACAAATCAAACAGTTTGACTTGAGATAATTGATCTCACCATCTTCAAAGTTAAATAAAAATCTTTTATGTTGTAGTTATTTGAAAATGCTCATAACTGTCAATTAGAACTTTAGAAATCTGTTAGTCATTAGTCAGTGTTTCCCTTCAGCTTCATACTCTGCCAACCTTCCTACAAGTGGGCCCTTATTTTACACACAATAATATTGTGTATTTGTGCAATAGTGAATCCCACACATGTGCTTATATTTCATCAGACTAACTTGTTTCCATAGAAGCAATAAAACTAGATTCGCATGTGTAGGCATCATCCACGAGAAAAAATTTTTCATACACACGTAAACCTAGTTTGATTCAAATGAACCAATTTATCGTCATATGAATCCTGCTATAATTTGATATTTTGGTTAAATAACAAAGGTGTGGTTGTCTAAGAATACGTTTTGTAAACGATATTGTGTTCGCTAAAGATCATTTACTAATAATTATAACCACCCACTCATGTTTTCTGTATTGTCAGCTAAACAGTAATTTGAGATGTGAATGAGTCATTTTGCGTGTCACATGAAATATTTTTATAACATCTGGAGAATTAATACATAACGACAGAAACGTCTCGCGTGTTCCTTCATTCGATTCTCACAATCAGTGTTTCTTTGAACTACCCATGGGAATGAAACTCATATTTCAGTGGTAAAAAAATAATTATCTATAAACTAACTGAAGTTCCTGAGATGTAATGAATGATGATCTAAATCAACGAATTGGACCAACGTAAAATATATGTCAGCCTGACTAGACAAGAATAGTTATTACTCAAATTTCACTGAATCTTGTAAAATGTTCTCATAATTTTAGAACGATATCGTCTCTCTAAAATTGTACGAGTATACACATTTATAATGATATTCCCTTCAAAAAAACGTAATTTCATGAAAGTAAGAACACAGAACAAACTGTGTTGTTTTATGTATTATGCACATAGCTAAATAATTCAACACCATCTAATTGTAACGATGTTGCTTTGCCGTGCAACCATACAAAAATCCAATCCAATTAATAAACAACAAGCATCCTGCCATTTTTTGCATAATAAACAAGCATGAAAATAACAACAATAATAATGATAAACAATATGCGTCAATATGTTATCTTCTTTAACTTAGAACTCCGCCAATATTTAGTTCGCATACTCAAGTATCTATCACTATTGAGAATGTAATGCAGGTAGATACATTACTTTTACTTCAGTACTTTTGAAACTGTCCTACTTCTATATTCATGATGTAGCAGAAAAGTACGCACTATTTCGTATACTCTTTGTCATTAAGACAAAGCTTTTTTCTGCAAACTAATTCTGCACTTTCCACTAACGTGATTTGGTAGATGAATCCCCATAACTTATAAATTCGCCAAATATGTGCAAAAACCTATATGTAGGTATGTACATACTTTAATACGAAGAAAAACGACAGTCCTGTCCATACCTTCTTTCCGCAAGTGACATTCCAATTCAGACTAGTAAAATGTGGGCATTGGTGATGGTAATTATAGCAGATGCAATTACAAGAGCAAAGTTGTTAACCTACTATAGCTTCTATAAGTTCTTTCCAATGTTACATCCTCATTAAACAAAAGCTTACGATTTGTT
This sequence comes from Willowsia buskii, assembly GCA_034700685.1. Lineage (NCBI taxonomy): Eukaryota > Metazoa > Arthropoda > Collembola > Entomobryomorpha > Entomobryidae > Willowsia > Willowsia buskii. The sequence continues at coordinate 11,565 of JAQIXW010004275.1, forward strand.
AGAAAAAATATGCTCCACTCCAGTGATATTGAAAACTTGAAAAAGACTAATAAACGCACACTTTTGTTGAATCAGCGTCAGTCAGAGACCAAAGCAGTTTAAGAAGAAGCCATATAGTGACCTTTAATATTACATAGCATAAATTGTTACTCAACGAAAAGAAAGATGTTTCGTTTAGCCCCATACACATTCAGCCGCTACTGCATTATGTATTTCTGATGAGTGATGATGATGATAACATTCACCAATACTTATTTCACAGAAAAGCTAGAATTATAAAATGTT
>JAQIXW010004276.1:0-11847 GCA_034700685.1 Willowsia buskii
TGATGATGATGATGATGATGATTCCCTATATGTACACCACAAATTTTGTGAGCACCACGCACACACATACCATTAAACTCCAAAAAGCCATGTTTTAGTTCATCTGACAAAAAAAAAATACTGCAGAAATGAGAATCCCTACTTCCTTTTGCTACCTTTCTTTTATATGATGAATGAATGGGACAAAATGATATAGAGCGGTAAATGGAAAAGCTTGCTTCTTTCCCGTATTAAACATGAATGGACCGGGTATTTATACATTAGGAAAAAAGGAAAAAAAGTGGTGGTAAAAACATATTAGTTTTATTATTACAATGACTGTATACCTATACACTGCTGACGTTAAAGAGTCAGAGACGAAAATAGTAAAAAGTTGACTACCCACTGCTTCGCTTTGAGTATCACATGTACTATCAGCATGTAGCATGTCGCCGATAATAAAAACGATTTTTTGTGGTTACAAGCAGGCAGAAGAGCCAGGTCATCCTCAAAAAGAGGAGAAAGCGCTCGGTATGTGTTCCCTTTTATAAGGGATCCCCTCTCAGCGTACCCAAGTCCCGTAATATAAGATAAGGAAATGACTTTTGGTTATGAAATGAAAGAGAAAAAAAGGAATCAAAGGATGTGTGCTCACTTCATGGCTCATATGATGCCATTTTCTGTTTCCTGCTGTGCTGCTACTGTGGTGGTACGTCTTTTTAAATGCAATATGGAGTACGCGAGTACAACTGTCCTATAAAATTCAACCGTAAATGCTGCCATGCATCTGTGTGCGGTTAGGTAATTTTGTGAAAGGGTCATTTCATTTTCTCGTATGGAGAAAGCTAATATCATTTTATGTAGTATCCACTACGACACTGAATTCTCTTCTAATAATAATAAAGAACTGACAAACAATGTCTCGATTGGATGAAAGTGCACAGGTGACGCGAATCACCGGTATCTCCTTAGGTAGCAAAGGAAATGACGTCTTCCGACGATCAGATATTGACATGGGATCTAGCAATACACGATGTCTAAGAAAACAAAAATAACAAATTCTATTCCTTTATACATATGTATTTGATTCAGTCAGTTCTGTTAGGAGGATCTATCGATTTCCTAATCACAACAACGTTGTTATGTTATATTGCTGCGAGCACTTGTGCATCTGACGTTTTTCGTTGTCGTCTGCACACATTGAACTGATCGTCAGTCGTGTAGTGTACATTTCAGTACTCAATTCCCTAACGTATAGGGGGAAAATCCTCTCAACTTTGACGTGAGGAACAAGGAACAAAGTTCTATTTTTTTTCTCTGGAACTATGCCTGATGGCACATAAGCATCTTTAATTTTCGTTCCATTTGGTATCATTCCTGACTCTTTCTAGACTTTTGTTTTAAAAAACAAAAATATTCTTGGCTCTTTGAATAATTTGAGTCAAAAACGGGAAAAGTTGGGAGGCACATTTCGTTATCTCAGTCAGTTCGGCTTTTGAAACGTATTGTGAGCATGTTGAAAAATAAATGTTCCTGGAGCAAAGACTTTGTCGTCCCAAGTGTTATGTTGGGTGGATTAGATACTGACATTACTCCTCCTCCTGGTGAAAACAAAACAAAAGAAGCTTTATACATTTTGCAATATAAGGTTGGGTTTTCAAAATTGTAAAAATACGGAAAATTTTGTACAATATGTATGATATTTTTTACAAGCCATGTCCTTTACCTTGACGTGGCAGCATTGAAGCATGACAGGTTCACTTAGACTTCACTCCTGAGCTTGAATCTCACAACTTTCTCTTACGGAACATTCTTCAAAAGCATTTCTATTATTTCTGCTTTATTTGCTACACAGCAAAAGTATCAAGAGGTGAAGACAAGTTATATACTTTTATATTATTTTGGCAGCTACAGAATCCATGATGATCATACCATGATACCAGAGATATGCATGTATTCACATACATTCATAAAAATAACATTTCACTCGTCCCCACCGAATCCTTTCCTTTTGTAAGCTACATATCATCTTTTTGTACGACAGTCTTCGCTTGTGGCAAATTTTCACGGTTGACAGAACAGACTATGGCAGTGTATATCGTTTAGTGAAGCTGAAAAAATGAAAAAAGCATGTATTCTTGTACTCGTCGGCTGATTGTGAGTAGGTACATATATATTTTTAGGATACCCCAACTTCTAAATTCAGGGCCATCATCACCACCACCACCACTTTTCCCCTTGCACCAGTTTAACTTTCTCTTCTGTTTAGTACGTAATAATAGTTCTGGTACAAAAACCGCTGGTGTCCTTGTACACTTTTCTTTTAGGTTAAAAAGTAAAATATGTTATACTGCTTGTTACATTACTAGTAACTTTGACTAACATCACGCGGTTGTTTCGCCGATCCGTAAATGGGATACGTCCAGAATGTGAACAGCGATGATTATTGTGATCATCCAGAGGGTAATAGGAAGATCTCTATTATTGTGATGCTGTTCAAACTTGTGACATTGGAGATGAGAAGGCGTTTCATTTTCTTTTATGTACTTCGTTTGTCAATGATATTATTGTTGCGTCAACAGTATCACATCTTTTTGTGCCGCTTATATAACCTACAGCGTACATGACTTTAAAAAATCTACGCTCTTGTTTTTCTCCGTTTGACTCTTTACTCTTCCGCCTTTTTTCATTTCGTTTATGGACGAAATTCTTGTTTCTTCATTTTGCTCTCACAAGAGCAAACACAAGGAATTCAATGATCGCATTCTTTGATAAGGACTCAAACAGAGTGTGTATCTATTATTGTGCTCCTAGTAAGGAGGTATACTATCTTGATTATCATTATTTGGCGACAGTTTGTTGAAACGGTAAAGATGCTCTCGAAGATTGTCCTTTGGAGTAGTTTATTTAAACGGAAAGCCCATCTTCTTGACAAAAATTATAAACAGGATTTTTTCTCCAAAGTTTTTACCAGTCTACTTCCCTTTTAGCCTTTCTCTTCTGCCCTTTTTCCTTGCACGTCCCACATCAAGTAAATTCGAGTCAGTTCATCTATCCAGAGAATCAAAATGCTACATATTTTCTATTGCGTGTATACCTAAGCAGGACATTATGACGATTTTCCGCTCTGATGATTTACGTCTCCTGTAAAAAGCTACAGACAAAAGTAGCACTATATATAATATAGAATTTTCATGCTTACCATTTGTAGTTCAGTAGAGATCCAAGGAAAAACAGAAGGAAATGCTTGAAGGAACTCGAATCCTCTATTGAACAGTTCCAAGTACATTGCATCATATAAAATCATCATAACATGTATATCAATATAGAAAAGTCACTCCCCAATAATAACAGCTAAAAAAAGATGCACATCTTGTAGTCATTCAGTTGTGTGTACAGTGTACACACACACGGTCGACTCTTTTGTGGGAGGTAAACAAGTTGCTTTTTTCTGCCTGCTTCTCTTTCTCCTTTTTTTAGTGGCTTTGAAGAAGACAAAAAGAAACTACACTGCACAAGGGAAAATACGAGGTCGCAAAATAGGACTGATATTGTAACTCTTTATTTGCTTCAACATCATCGCATAATCATCCTCTTATTTCCTAACAGATCAAACATTTGTTGGGCTAACATTTTTTTTCCTTGTTCATCTCCAGTCTCTCCCTGTGTGTAGTAGAGCCAATCCAGCATCATTCACTCAAATAGTTTTGAGCTTGTATTTTTTACTCACATCTCTATATAAGCAGCTTATAGCTACATGATAAACTGATCTCTAGCTGCAGACGTGAGCAGTTAGAGTGACTACCTACAGCGGCTGTTATTGATAGAAAAACGAACATAACATTTATACATACCTGAACCTTCTATTCTCAGAATGCTATACAATGAAGCACACAATTGGATTGATATCTCAGAAAACTCAAGGCAAAAGATAAAAGCAATATATAGGAAGGGGACAGGGAGACACCATGAGAAAAACTTGAAAGGAGGGAAACAAGAGGCATCTTGGAACGTGGAAGGATGCTCAACTTAGCAATAACTAGCTCACTGACTACTACCACGACGGCCATGCCGTTTCTTCTTTTGAATTTTTTCTCTTCTCTGTCTATTCATTTTCTATCTTGGCTTGGCTATATAGACAGACAGACACCATACCACCACCGCCACCACCACACACCACTTTCCTCTTCGTTTCCTCCTTCTGTCTCTCTCTCCCCAACTTTCTTTCGGCTCACTAAAGAACCAAACAGCCAGAGCTTTTTCTCCAACACAGTTCTACTTGTGGCAGTGGTCGTAGTAGTGTAGTCGGAGAAAGATGACTATTGACTATGAAAAAGAGTATTATTACATGGTACATGATGAAACCTAAAACTCAATTCACAGTTTTTATATTATTATACTTGATGGTTAGTGTACTACTACCTCCACTACGTGGTAAAATGCAAGGCACCCTCAACTTTCTTATCCAGTCTAGAAACTTACTTCTCTCTCGCCGGTTTTTCTTCTTCTTCTTCCACTTCTGCTCTCATTCTCTTCTATTTGCTCTGCCAAAAAGAAAAGGAGGATTTTCCTTCTCTGTTCTCGCTTTCCTTTGCTTACTTTCCCTGAGTGTGGGATGAATTTGTGCAGTATAGTATAGCAGTTTGCTCTAATATACGATAGTCTCCGTGTAGTACACTTTGTATGAGTATGATAATATGCTCACTTTCTTCTAACTGGTCTATCTATACTCGCATTACGACGACTATCATTTTGATGATGCGTGCGTATACTATATATTTCCTCTCTAGTCGATTTATCGATCTTTTCTGCTTTTACTTTTTTTCTCATTCGGACAGTCAAGGGCTTCTATATGCTTGCTCTACTGCTCTTTTCTCATCATCATCATCGTCATCATCATCATCTTCTTATCCTACTTCCTTTCTCTTAGGACCTGCTGGAGAAAAAAAACTTGCTCAATTCCTTCCTCTCTTTCTACCCCGTTTTGTGTACACGTTATGTGTTCACGTTCCTTTGATAAGTGCATTAAAGAAAGTAAAGTGATGAGAGGAGAAATATTAATAAGCAGTACCATCAGAAACGATGAACAAAAAATTGTAGACAAGAAGGATAAAGGAATGAAATAGCTGTAATAATAACAATAATATCTAACTTTTACACGACGCCCGTTTTCTTTTCCTTTTTTGTTTTCCAGACGCAATAAGAAAGTATTACGGTTATATACCATTGGGGAAATCGAAATTACTGACAAGACAGGCAGAGAGAGATTGTGCATGTGGAGCAAACCAGTGAATAGGTCAACCTAATAGCAATAGTTATAATACACCACTGTCTGCTTTTTATCACAAGAGAAAGCGGAGAAAGCTGCATGAAATTTTTGCAAACTATAATATTGAATGCTACAAAAACAGTGAGACATGACCGGGACTAAGGGAAAAGCGATGTTTTATAGTTATGGTCTAATTTTGGAGAGCTATTTTGTGGATACAGATATTATATGCATTCAAAATTTACTTGGAATGGGCATCAGAAGTATAGATAGTTTCGCCATTATTATCAGTATCACAGCTATGAAGCACACTTCGCGGAAGGAGTGCGCCTTTGGATGGCGATAATAATGACATACATATACATAAAAGACATGCGGCAGATTACTTCATTTTTTCGTGAGACTGTATACGACGGGTTTTTTTTCAGACATCAAATCGCAAGGCACGTATTAGGTTGTCGCTTGAAATTGTCTACTTTTTTGATGAGATAAAATTTCTTGTTAAGGATCAAGAATAATGCAAACAAACGAGAAAGTGGAGAAGACGAAAATGTGAGGGATAAAATCATAATGGTATCCGCACATCCACATGGTATATGGGTATATGGAGGAAGGAAATTGAAAAACGGAAAAACACACACGTACCTACAGCATGTCAGTTCTCTCCACATTCAAACGAGCACTTTGTTACTATACAAGAAAACATATCTCTGTTGTATCTACCTCAGGATATATAATGAGAGAGCAAGGAGCACCAAAAGGCAAGATTATGTTTTTCCACTTCATTTTTCAACAAAAATGTTGTTTTCAAAAACCATCATCTTTTCCTTGTTAAGTGTTCTTTCTTGGGAGTCAGTTCATGTGAAAGAATGAGTGAAAGCAGTGAAGAAGAAGCAGGCCTTATAAACTCTACACCCACAGACGCTCCTTCATGTCATATATTTATATACTTTAGGTGTAGCATTTTTGAGCGAAAATTATCTGTGGTTTTTCTCAGGAGGAACACGAAAAGGTTAAAACGGCGAAAGAAGAGAATACACACGATGAAATACATGTTTAGGAGAACAAAAGGGAAAAAAGATTAGAAAAAGAAGGAGCAAAATGAAATCGAGCTTAAACTTTGAGAATTCTTTTTTGTTCCTTTCGTCTTTAGATGCACATGTGCTTTCACCAGAGGATATCTTATTTTATGAAAAAAAAGTGTAGGATGAGGATGCGTCTGCTGCTGTCTCTCTATTCTTCTTTTGAACATGATGATGCTGCATGAATGTACATTAAAGCTCCTTCGCACCCGTCGTCATCATCAAAACTTATTTTTACCTCCACCTGCTTTATGTGTAAGCCGTACACAATGACGGATAAAATGGCGTGCAGCAATATAGAGTTTTACCTCTTTCATGAGGAGAAAAAGTGTGCATACGGCTCAGCTTAACGTTTTTTTTTACCAAACACTGTGTAATATTACGGAGAAAGTAATAAGTTTATGTCGTATAAATATCATAAGAGAGTATGAGCGTATGTACGACCCTTTAGATTAGGGAAATGACGAAGAGAAAAGAATGAAATTGAATAGGAAAGCTAAGCTCTTTTAGTGGGTGCTATCAATCCCTCAGAAGCTTTTCCCCGGTAAGGTTGATGTTTCATATTAGACATATGAGTACATACATACAAAAATCGTAAAAATACATGGATCGTTCAGAAAGTTGATGAGCTCTCATGGACCTTTTTTCCACCTGCATGACTAACGCGAATAGGAGGAAGAAAAAGGGAGAGAAGAAAGAAGGGTTTCGGAGAAAAGCCCAAGACAATAATAGAGGATAAAAGGGAACGTGAGCCCTGTAAATGACTAGCATATTATAGTACTTTCACTTTGCAATCGCACGAATGCATAAAATAAAAAGGTTTTGCATACTTTTTGGGTATGACTGATGTTTGCTCATTTGAAATGAATATTATTATACATTGATAACCACTTGTAAGGGTTTAGCATTTAATATTTGAGGTGGTAAAGGATCGGAAAGGCGCAACGAAAATAATTTGCTTGCTAAAATTTTACCATTTTGAATAGCATGTTTGCATTTAAACGCACAACAGGAGAACAGAACACAGTTGAGAACACAAGAGCAGAACTAAGCGGTGGCTTTTTAGACGGATTACGTTATTTCGGAAATTTCATTGTTTTAATTAATTAATTATACTGACAATGAGAATGTGATATGTCCCCATTACTGGTGTCTCGCAATTTGATACGTTGACCAACTAATCCACATCAAAGGATTAATTGAACCTACACTGTTGGTTTCGTTTTCATTAGCGATGCTGTCACCATCCCGTTCTATGCTAGATTACGGTTAGTTCCTGGTTCTTCGTACTGCTTGTGATGCTAGGAAAACAATACATTTCATAACAATAAAGTTTCATGTGATGATTATACCATTGGTATTTTAGTTGTCCCCTCAGTAGTCCCATCCTTGCCCCCAACTCCCAGTCATTGTCAGTCGTGTGATGCTTTGATAAATGGGAAATGGCTCCAAGCTTACATTCACATCAATAATAGGATGGACACTGACAAATTGTTTTGCGTGATATAAATAAATCCACGAATTTTCCCCTTTCCTATATGTCCCATGGGAGCCTCGATAACGACACGAAAGGAGAAAGCCGTATCTGACCTTATTCACTGTATATATAAATACATAAGAAGACGAATGAAACATCCCTTTTCATGGGTAAATACATTCACATTTCTGCTTTCTCCCTCCATATGCCATAACGGATTTCATGTATTATCCAGGCTTTGTGTAATGAACATAAGGACAAGGCTTTGGCATTGTGATTTTGTATGTAAGTCTTCACCTAATATTGTGGCGATACCACATTCACACACGAAGATAGAAGTAGGAACGAACCAAAGAAAAAAACACGCTATCTACCCTTTTTTGGATTCCCTTATTTGTTTTCACCTCAGGATAGACAGGGCCGTCTTCATGTATTCACCTCCCTTCAAGTTTATCAAACTTAATTGAATGCCAACCTGCGGAACATGTTTGCTGGATAACAACAAAAATGAGTGCACACAAGAGGGAGAGATGAATGTGATGTGTGACAAACTTTTGTTTGGATAGGACATTTTATATAACAACATCACTAAAAGGCAGATTTCGAGGAAAACTTGCAAGCACGTAACAAGAGCCAACACGTATCCCACGTTTTTCCTGATAAAAAGATGGCATTTGAGATAAGTCTGTTGTGAAATTGAATATAACAATACATACGGTTAAGGTACTTCTGTATCTATCTGATATCTGCTCATTCATTCCGTAAAGTTGCAAACTATCATATCAGAGAAGTACATCTCACTATCGTTAATATGGATTTTTGCTGAAAAAATACTACACATACAAAATATTGGTATTCCAGCGTTGGACAAAACATTTCATACTACAAAATATTAGATCAAAAGTTAATGTCAGCAGAGTTTAGAAAAAATCCTTCAGTGGATTTTCGTTTTCCATGCCACAAAGAAAGCAAAAATTTGCAATGTATGATTGACCTTTTGTGTAGTGTGTAATTTTTCGGTAAGTGGTTTTACAACATGTTCAATATATGACCCTGACATTTTAAAAGTTTTGTTAGAATCCTTTCCAAAGCAAGACTCTTGTTGCCTGTTATAGGGTAGAGGGAAATGCTGCTTTTGCCACTGCACTACCAGACATCACAAATGTTATTATGAGAATGAGTGTTGAAATCAACGTAATCGGATGAAACGTTGGTTAATTGGTTGATAAATGATTGTTTGATACAATAAGCTTTCATCGTGTAAATGAAATATGAAATGGTGACTGGCAGGAATATCCACTTTCACTGTAAATAGCCTAATGTGTGCACAGCACACTTTCTTTACGCTAGAACGTGATGAGAAAGCCTGCAGCTTAGCCGCTTGAAATCTTTGCATGTGAGATCTTTGCATGACCCCATAATATAAGCTTGGTTGAACTGAGCCATACTGCAGCTGCGATTTTATGTTAATAAGATGGCGAAAGCATGCATGACCTAGAAACGTGAATAAAATATTACGTTTAACTTTATTTTAGGTCATGTTTTTACATGCCTGGCTTTGTCGGCTCCACGGCTAAACAAAGCCTTTTCCTGAAGCGAAAATGTGGAAATCTTGTCGCATAAGATTTTAAATAGTTCCTACAGTTCTCCTCCACTTGAAAATCGGATTATTATTTGGGATCCAGGAGAATTCGCGTTCATGCTGGAGATATGCTGAGCGTAGCTGCTGAAGTGGCAATAATATAGTACTTTTCCTATTAGTGTCTCCTCTTAAATGATTTATTTAAAGATGAAATACGCGAATCTGTTCTTATACCGCAGCATTCATTTATTACATCTTCTTATATTGTAGAATGATGATTATGTTTAAGATGATCGTAGTAAGTTTTAAATATTTAACAATGAATATGAAAATGAGCATGAGCAATGCAGGGTCCATGTCAGCTGCGTCCTTGGACGGTTACGGAAACTGGGTACGATGGAAAATTTTGATCATGTAGCTAAGCATATATATGTAGTTAGTTGGCAGCGGCATGGAATATAATGGATCGTTTTATGTTCCAATATGACATCCATGCTCGGTGTTCCAGTCTCTGTACTGAAAGCTATATAATGAATTATAAACAAGATCATGAGAACTACCACAGCGGATGATATAGGAATGGCGTAATGAGTACCTAGCTAAACCTGTGGTCTTGAAGACATTATCATATTTGATCACCGTTAACCGTTGTATTTGAAAGAGGTTTTGTATCCTAAGGTCCTCTCTTAAAAAGCCTCCTACAGGCCCGTTAAAATGATTATTAAGACACAGAGTATCACATATATACTACTTGCTGCATTGTACAAACAATGTTTCATATGAAATATTTAATATGAGTAAAATGTATGTACTAACTAGGTATATATAGTGGAGGGAAACATCATATAGCGTGATGCAGATCGTAGATCACGGTGATAATTGAATTAACTTGTCCCTAGTTTTCCCAATCTTTTAGCAAAGCTTTTTTAGTAGACAATTCTATTAAAGTGGAAACCCTCGTTCTTCTTTTACCAAGGCTATAGGCATAGCTAAAGCGCAGCGAAGTGTGGTGTCCTTAAAAAGCACAGAATTGTGTTTGCATGATTTAAGATTTAATCAACGGATACCATCATGAAACCTTCCCTACATCCACCGAGTTTGAACTTGCATTAGTAACAGCCAGAAAAAAATATAAAGGTAACTTTTATCGGTAGCCTTCTACATAATATAATATGTGTACGTGTCTCGGAAACTTCACAATTGTCCAGTATAAAAATAAGTGCAAATAGGTAGGCATATTTGTATATTCTTTAGAATGAAACCAAGTTGATTGGCACAGGGAAGTTTTCGAAATATCTGTTTCAATCTACATTTAGGGATATATTAAGAATTTTTAGATTAGGATTGACCAACTTTTACATTTTATGAACACATATAGCGTCACACTCTTTAGCCTTTACTGCATACAAACAGGAAATATAACACTACATACATACATACATAATTTACAATTATAACAACGTAACTGAATATTCGATACACTTCGATCCGTAGGTTCATGAAAATATAAATTACTTGCTGAATCTTCGTTACAGCCATTTGAATATACTGGCTCCTTTACTTGCTTCATCGAGATTACTAAACGAACGATCTATTTTCAATTTCTTTGTGGCAGCTTGATTTCGAGTTTTAGCAGGACCCTAAAATACAAAAGACACAATTGTAATCGTTAAAAAAATTTCGAGGAACAAGGAAATTTTAGAAAATTAAAAATATCATTACTCGTTTCACTCTGCTTGTCGATCCATCAGTTTTCTCCACGTTAGGAGGAGTAATATGCTGGAACACAAAATTACGGGAATTTGATTTGATGTTAGATACCGCGTCGCCTGGTTTAGACCCCTCGGCCAGTTTTGCGAGCATCATCCCTCCACGAGAAAGGAAAGATCCTTTCTTTGATGAAGCTGAGGTGGTGCTCTTTATTTAGAGTATAAAAAAACAATACATGAGCTACCCAAAACTTTTAAATGAAAACGCTGATGAGTCTACACAAGGTAGCCAACTTACTTTCGTCCAAGTCATTTCTCCAAAGAGTGGTTGTGACAAAGATTTGTTGGAGAGTCCAGCATCATTTGTATCAGATGATATATTTGTTCCTTCTGAACATGACGTCAAGTCATTTTCCTTCTTTTTAGCAACGCTCTTGGTTTTGATGATTTCTTCATATATTGACCGTCGTTGAATGGAGGTTTCTTTGATGACTACGTTACTTGACTCAGATGTCGACGTATCAATAAATGATTCCAGTTTCTTAATCGTATTTTTGCTCATTTTCAAAAACCGGCTATTACTGAGCAATGACTGAGACTCGTCTTCTCCTGCTTCGAGTAAATGAGAGTTTTCCGACATCCACTTCCGCTTTTCTATCCATGCCTGTTTCAGTGTAGCATCATCTGGAGTTTCATCTGGCTGGTCGTCATCCGAATCTCCAAACTTAGCGTCGTCATTTAGTTCTGTT
>JAQIXW010004277.1:0-11846 GCA_034700685.1 Willowsia buskii
GTTTATATTAATGCTTCACAATCAGTACTTCTCGCTCACTCTAGTCAAATTTGTTTGCAGTCTGAGTAAGTCTTTGACATAAAAGTAAGTAACAAAATAAATCGTTAAAAAAATTATTGTGAGAGAGAGGGGACAAGTCAGTTAAATATGGGGGACGGGACAAGGGATATTCAATCTACAATACAATCGACCATAGACCTGAATGAATTTGAGAACTCAAAATTGCGCATAGGTAAATACATATATGTACATATGACATAGGTTTAGGTTTTGAATAAAATTGATATTTAAATTATCCAATGTGTATTTGATGTCTGACATTCTGACATACTTATTATTATAGGTTATTCAAACAAACAATTTATCGCACACATTGTACAGTATTATGAATAGAATGACACATAATATTTGTTTTGTGTACGGTTGCATGCATTTAAAAAATTAATGAAATCTACATGTTTTGAATGAACGTTTAGTGTTAACACTTGCAGCTACTATCACTGTAATAAACTTTTTAGTAGAAATGAATTTTGTCTTCACAGGTGGGGATGTGGGGAACATTTGAATCTTTGCTTTATATCTCATCTTTTAAAGTAAGCAAAAAGATGCGTGAGAACCACAGGAACGTTTCAGATTCCACTACACATTTACATCATACATTCAAGAATTTGATTTGAAGAATCGGAAACATGATGACTGATGACATATTAAATGCAATTAGGTATGCATTATGATTTTTTTAAAGATTCACGATTTCCATAGGAAGATATCTTGCTTATCATACCACCAACTTTAATCTATTAATCATCAATTGCAATGGAGGGATTGCTGAGCACTGAGGCTGCGCCTGCCCACCTAGTGGAAACGTGTGAGCAGCGAGCATTGCACTGCGGTGGTTGCGTTGCGGCCGTTTCGGGTTTACACTTGCTGAAAAACGACTAAATTCATGCAACAAAAAAGTGCAATTTGAAACACAGAATTCTACTGGCTTTGCCGTGTGGAATTATGCAGCAATGATGTAGTTTTAGCTCAATTTCGATTCATAACATCGCGTCGCCATCATCATTATCATCATCATCATAGCTTTTTACAACAAACGCTTCTACAGCGCAAACACCTTTCCTTCCTGTTTGATGCTGGGTTTGATGTTGGTGAATGTTTTTTAATATATTTTTTACTGTTTACTGTGCTTGTTGTGCAGTGTGCACACAATTCATGGTTTTGATAGTGTTTTCTATCTTGCTTAAAAAACCAAGGGTTTTTGAGATACAAATATACAATACGAGGATGATTCACTGCTACTCAAAACAGCTCACTTCTACTGACTATGACTATTTAAAAGGATGAGGATGACGTACCGTAGTGTCGTGTCGTGATGTTGATGATGAGGAGAGGAGGAGGATGCAGGATGCAGTCAACTTAAGTATTTCAGTGCTATACTGTCATGTGTGCAATGCAAAGGGTATGAATTTTCCACATTATCGTTATGAATTGAAAAAAGAAGATCTGTTTTCCACACTAAAAACCATAAATTCAATTGTGTTGTGTTTCCCAGTAAAGCTACTACAGAAAGGAAGTAAGATAATCACAAATTAATGCAATAATAATAGCAGCATGTTGCATAAAAACTTGCATAAAACAAACTGTGTTCAATAATATCCTTTCATCAAAACTTGTTAAAAGCAAAAAAAATGTTGCATATTTATGTATGTACTTAGTATACACAAAGGCTGCAAAAAACTTTACAGTCACTAACTAGCAGGTGTTCTCTCATCTTCTAATTCATCTGACTAACTTGTTTTCCAGGATAAGAGGATAACTGCTTTCATGTATAGTGTCACGTGTGACTTTCCTCTGTAACAAATTAATTATGCTTACCTTATGAATTATTAAAAAATCAAAATAACAATAGATTTGTTTTTAAAGGGATAGTGGATGAACTGATGATGAGTAATTAATGAGAAATAGAATTCATCTCCTATTTGTCGTGTGGAATATATGATTTGTGTCGTGTCTTGTGTGATATGTGGTGACTTAATTCAAGAGTCAAAAAGATGCAACAGGTAGAAGATGTGAATTTTGTGAATGTGATATTTCGGATGGACGACCGACCGCAAACCGCACTTGATTACATGTAAACAGTGAGAAGAGCAACAAGTTTAGGTGAATTTACTTGTTGATATCTCTTCTCTGTTGTTGCATCGTATCTTCATTTTGTGTTTGTTGAGTCATCTGTTATTCTGTTCCGTCCATTTGTCCGTTTTGTGTTAATATTTATTCGAGTGAATGTGAATAATAACTTTAATTACTTCTATCCTTAACTTTGGTCGTGCTTACTGAAACGGTATCGTTCGTCACTCCCGTAATTAGTGTAGAGAAGTTTAAGGTAAGCGTTTAAGACAAGACGACAACTGACAATGGGATCATTGATCTTTCAAATTTTTTATTGAAGATTTTTTTCTACAAGAAGTTTGTTAACTTACTAAATTTGACGTTTTGAAATATTGGAGCTGGAAATGAGATTATATTTGTAAAAATTGACAGTGTTGGGTTCTAACGAATTATTATAAAGCTCTGGTTAATTTATCCTTTCTCTTCTCTCTTGAGGAGATGCTCAAGCGCATGCATGGTTTATGTAAACAGCTTGATATCATGGAAAGGCGGTGTGTAGTTTGGTTAAAGCAAGTGACAAAGTAATTTAACAATCAAAGCTAGGTGTGTCCTTCCTTCCTCCTCTTTTAAAATACTAACAGTAAAATTGCGAAATGTAAAGCTTTGCGCACACTGACATGCATAGTATTTCACAGTTTCAATGGCTAAATTATAGTAAGAAGTAGAATAATATGAATTGTTGAGTGTGGAGGAGAGTAAAAAGACAGCCTTGCAACCTTGTCATTTAAATACTTTACCACTTTCTACTTCCAACTTCTGTTGAGTTGAAACTGAAAGAGCTTCAGGTTAGGATACATTGAACAGAAAGAATGGCAATTACCTCATCTCAAGAATACCAAGTAGTAAAATAATGACAGTAGTACCAAGTAATTGGATAAATGAGGTACTGGTATAATAACCTCGTGACAAAATTGCAAGAATAAATCTTGTTGTGATCAAGATTTAAGATAATGATTAGTTTTCAAGGTAGGGGAATAGTTAGTTAAAGTTTTAAATTGCTAGAGAAGTCCTTAGTAGTGCACTGCCAGTGCAGTCCGTTCTTTGGAAATGTGATATATGGTTTATTTTTTTGGGGAAAAAGTCTAGCTTTTATTGTCGTTGCCGGAAGTTGGAAGCAACAAGTAGCAACTAGCATGAGGAATTTGTGGCTAGCAATATGCTGTATGACAATATATAGAGACGAACAGTAGGTTACTTACATCTATCTATGTAAACCGCTTCGTTAAAAAGTATTTTATTTTTAATTTATTCAGAGCACGACTCTAGCTTTCCATGCTATTCATGCCGCTTTTTTTCTGTGGTTGTACATTTTTTATTCCATGTTGTCTGAAAATGTATTTATATTTATGCGAGGAATAAGAAAGTTACACATGTGGAATGAGAATTATATTAGACGTTTTTCTTAATATTTTAAGGAAACACAACTCGGAATTCGATGGTCTGTTTTCTTAGGACAAAAGCATTGAGTACATTTAGCTTAGATATCAAAATGTAGGGAACTGAAATATAAGCTATAATTTATTTTACTTTTCCAGATGAAGAGCAATGCTCCAAGTTGAATCACGAAATTGGTGCAGTGAATTTATGCTACAATTGTGCCTGTGAACCCAAACGCACAAGGGGCGTTCGCGTAATAGAGACACTTAAAATCCTGTACCCAGTCAATCTACCAAAATGACGAGAGATCGTCTATCAGAATTTCGCCGCAAGGTAAATAAATTTACTTGCATTCATTTTCATAATATTAATAATTTCTTTGCTTCCAAAAAAATATCCTCAGTGTGGAGTTTAGAATTTAAAATCTTTCATTTTTTAAATCGCAATCCAGGCTGGTATTGCGGATGGTGGAGGTGATGGGGATACAAGAAACGGCAACAACCTTGACTCAAGTACACCTGAGATCACTTCATCGAATGGACATGTAGCAATTGAGATGTCCAGGCTAGACAACGAGTTAGACCAATTTTTCCATCAGGTAGCAAAATAATAACATGACATAACACTTCGAAAACAGCAAACATGTAAAATCCTGGAAAACGATCATGATATTAATATTAAATCTATTCAATTTTTTATGGAATTCGCAGGTAGCTGATGTTAAGAAATTAATTGATGACCTAAAGTCCGACGTTGACAAAGTCAAGTCGCTGCATAGTAAAATTTTGTCAACACCGATTCCTGACGAAAGTAAGTCAGAATTCAATTAATTCGTCGAAACTATAAATGATTTATTCGTTGATGCGTTTTGTAACAACCAAACTTTTTAAATTTATGACTTTTAGGAAAGAAAAGCGAGTTAGATGACCTGATGTCCACAATTAAAACCAGTTCACAAGTAATACGGGCCAAATTGAAAGGTAAAATTTAAAATCTGTTCTGCAGCCCATGTTCATAATTTTCTTTGCATGGTTTTTGTTAATCGTGTAATAAATAACACAAATTTAAGTGATGTGATCGTTTTTTAATTTATTTTTTCTAAAATAGACATAGAAAAGGCCAATGTCAGGGCCGAGGATGAGGACAGTGGATCTGCATCGGTGAGGATCAGGAAGACGCAACATTCTGCTCTCCTCCGTAGCTTTATTGACGTGATGAATCAGTACCAGTTCGCACAGACAGAATATAGGGATAGATGCAAGGCACGCATTAAGCGACAGTTGGAAATTAGTGCGTTTGTCCTCTATAATTAATTTAGTTAAGATATGCTTTACCTTTACTTGCTTGAGCTTATCGAGATATTTTGTTTGTAACATTTAGCGGGTTCAAAATTCTCTGAAGATGATGTTGAAGAAATGATAGAACAAGGCAATTGGTCTGTTTTTACACAAGGGGTAAGATTGAGTCACTCTCAGCACTAGCTGCAAAATCTAATTTTCTAAAATAAGAAATGCTCTTCTAAGATGTCCTTGTGTTCTCTTTGTAGATTATAATGGAAACCGAGCAGGCTAGACAGATGCTAGCTGATGTGGAAGCCCGCCATAATGACATCCTCAAGCTGGAGAAGTCTTTAAAGGAATTGCATGACTTATTTTTAGAAATGGCTCTTCTAGTGGAAAGTCAGGTATGAGTCGAATATGAAGCTAATCGTTAATTCACATTTCACATCTGAATATGCTGTAACAGTTGAATTGACAAAAAACATATGTATTTCCTTAGGGGGAGGTAGTCGATAGAATAGAATCGCATGTAACAGGAACGCAGGACTACGTCGCAAAAGCACAAGAGCAACTGAAACAAGCTGAGGTGTTGCAAACAAAAGCAAGAAAGGTAAAACAGTTTTATCTACTAATTGATCACATCTTCATCATAATAATTTTACAATGTTCGTAACAAAATGACTTTTGTTTACAGAAAAAAATATTGATAATCGTCATCCTCATCCTCCTTGCATTGCTACTAATCCTTATCATCTACTTTTCCCTTCCATAAATAACGAGATGTAAATATCAATAAATTAGTAAAAGTTTAAAATTACGTTTGATTAACCCAACCATGTTATATACCAAGTTTAAAGTTTATAATGTTAACTTTATTTTCCTGATTTACAAAATGATTTAGTAGTATTATTGTTACACAATCTTTTGGTATAGGTACATAATATATATTTTGAAATATTGTACACAAATATATATTCGAACAAAGACAATAAGATAACAACCAAACAACCCATCAACCTTAAATACATAGTCAAAAGTTCTTTTTATATTGCTAGAACGATATAAGTCTTACTAACACTAACAAAACAAATTTGATATCCCTGAGAAGTCACCGGATTGGTTTTCGGTGGGCTGCTGACCACTTCTTCCACTTTGTTGAGCTTGTTGCTGAGGATTCACCGTTATGCTTCCTGCATTCACTACTGAGCCTGCTGCTCCTTGAGTCGAGATCGTGATTGGAATGCCCCTCTCAAAATTGTTTCCCGAAGCCGCCGCAGCTGCCTGTGCCAGTTGCTGAAGCTGGGCTGTATCCAACATAATTGTGGCTCCTTGATGTTGTATCCTTACACCAGATGCTAGTCCCTACAAAGAAAATGTAGAGTGTTTGAAATTAATTTGACGGGAATAGTCCTCGCGTTTTTTTTTTCACACGATTTGAATAACTTATGGAACCAACCTGTGCGTTCTGAGCGGTAGCAACCTGAACGTTTCCTCCTAAATCTTCCAGTTTTATTGCTCTCGTGGTTCCACCTTGCTGAATTCCAATAATACCTTGAGCCTGGAGATCTTCCAGTTTCAATCCCAACGTCCTTTGCAATTCCTGGGCTGTCATCGTGGTAGGAATGGATGTGATCCCTTGGGCTACCTGCAAATCGGGCTTGTTCTGCACCAGAATAATACGAGATTTTCCAGATGATTTCCTTGCAGAAGAAGAGGATGATGAGGAGGATCCTCCAGAAGAAGTTACAAACTGAACATCAAGAGGAGAGGAAGAAACAGCAGGAGCGACAGGGCCAGATTGAGCAGAGGTCTTTTATTGCGTGCGTGATTTTGAATTAGAGGAAAAACAGAACAAGCCAAACATAGATTATGGTGGGTTTATATTGTTGGGGTGGTGGTGGTCAACGTTTATTTCATGGGTGGCTTTTGCTCATTGAACCATCGCAAAATGATGTCAATATTAGTTAAAATGACAGTGGAGGAGCTTTTAAAACACAAGTTTACCAACCAGTTTGTTATGAAGGTTAAAATTGCGAAATAATTGACAAAAAAATTGGACCACCACTACCACTCCCCCGTCTCCCCCATCTTTGAGTGCAAGAGTTTTTAAAGGAATAGATAATAGTGAAGCATAACATTGTTTACGACTATTACGACATATTTACGAGAAGTAGAAACGTGGATTTTAAAAGAGTAAACAAACACGACCTTTTTCGTTGTGTGGGAAAGACATATTATCATGCTTAGTAAAATCATACTTTAGATTCAGGTTCATTTGAAAATGCACACAATTTAAACAGCTTATAAACTTTACGATGCAGATGCTAAACAGACATAGACATGATGTTTTTAAAGTAGATATTGTGGAATAAGAAAAATCGCCATCATCATTCAAAATTAATGGACAGTGTTTCATGCATATAGGATAAATGTCTTGATGTTCTTGTTATGTTACCGTTTGGAACTGTCGAAGCTGGACAACCCCAGCGTTGGCCAGTTGTTGTAGTTCTAGAGCAGACGCTCCAGATATCTGAGCGTATGCCGTGCCATTTCCATCTGCAGTCAAGCTTTGAGGTAGTATAAATTCCAGTTCTCCGCCGGAAGTAGTGGCCACCGCAATTTCTTGCTGTTGTTGATGCTGCTGCAATTGCTGCTGAGTAATTTGTTGTACTTGCGCCTGAAAATTATTGACATATTATTATGGAAATTCAATTAAGCAAGGTATTTTATATAAGTCCTACAAAATGAAATGGGATGTGGTTGTACTTGTTGTTGACCCTGCTGTTGACCGGACGCAGCATTAGACTTCTTTGCATATACAACACTTTGTTGTTGAGTTGGTTGAGAGGAAACTGCTTGGTGTTGTTGTTGAGATTGAGAAGTTGAAGGTGTACTTTGCTGCTGTTGTTGTTGAGCAGATTGCTCGTTTCTGGCACTTGACCCCGACGATGCTTTGGTGCCTCCTCCTTTGTGAGGTCTCGGTTTGTATGGAGATTTTGCTGAAGCATTGGCTCCGTGATGACGAGTTTTGTGCTCCTTCAACTTATCTCTCCTGGTAGAGGCGTAGTCACATTCGTCACATTTGAAAGGCCTCTCATTGAAATGAATTCTCTCGTGTCGGACAAGATGAGACTTTTCCAAGAAACGTCTTCCACAAATACCACAAACGTGGGGCCTTACTCCAGCATGAGATCTCATGTGAGAATCCAACTGAGATTTTTTGGATGTTGTGTACTTGCAGGCAGTATCCGAACACTTGTACAATTCTATAGAGTTTAACGAAAATTAGGAAGCATTAATAAAGCGTTTTCTTTTGAGGACTTTGAGGATAATGAAACATATTTCAATAAAACGTTACCTCTTCCTTTCTTTCCTTGAATGTGATGAGACTTTTTGTGGTTGGTAAAATGATTTAGGTACTTGGTTGAGAATGGGCATTGGGTGCAAGCGTAAGTTTTATCCGTGTTATGTCCTACACTGTGCTGGTCTAAGGAATTCTTGGAAGCAAAGTTTCGACCACATATTCCACCTGTAAAAGAACATTTTCCGGAAATTTCCAAGGTAAATATTCAAATCAGTTGGGTACTTCTTTTACAAAGAAAAATCAGATCCACTCACATCTATATGGCTTTTCATTGTTGTGTGTCTTCAAGTGAACAGCAAGGTTGGATTTGGTTCTGCTTTTGAATTCACACTCAGGACAACTGTATGGCTTCAAATCAATGTGAGCCATTCGATGAGCTATCAATGTTCCAATTTTGTTGCAACTGAATTCGCCTAATTAATAATTTGAGAAACGTCATTCCTTTTGTTATACTCTTACTCTTTTATGGCCACAAAATAATAATCTGTGAAAGCAAAAATTACTTACAGTTACTACACTTGTAAGGAGGTCCATCAAAATGTGTTTTCATGTGAAGAAAGTATTCTCGGTTCCATTTGCACGTGAATCCGCATTCCGAACACCGGTAAGTAACGTCATGTGCGTGTATTGATGCCAAATGCTTTTCCAGTCTGGAAACTTTCTTTGTGAAAAATGGACAAATATGACATCGGTAACTTCCGTCGGTTTGAATGGGATCACATTCTTCATCGCCGCTACTATCAGCCACTATCTCATTTTCGCCCAGCTTCCAGCTCCGTGGCTTATCTAGACGAACAGTGACCCATTTCCGAATCGCACGATTCTTTTGAATTTTAGCTAAAATCTTTCTTCTTCGTTGTTCCAATGTAAGCTCTGTGAAAGAATCAACCGAATTTGCTTAGAACCAAGTACTTATAAAAAAATGAACATTGGATACAGATGCTTACTTTTTAATTTTCTCCTTCTTGAACCGGGATCGTTTTCATTGCCCCATTTCTTAAAAAAACATAACTGTAATTCAAATTCAGCTCTTAATACGCTAAAAGATGGTAGTTTTTTTAAGAAAATTATATTTGCAACATACAGAATTTGGATTCAATCCCTCCATTGCAGAATTAAATGCCATTTGCAGAAGGTTGTCATTCAATCCCATTGGTTGATCAGGTTCCTATTATTGTGTTTTAACGATTAAAACTTACTTTACTCAGTTTAAATACCATTTTATTTTAACCAAAAATACATCACATAATAGTCAGTGCTTACCTGTCCAAATCGTTGTTGGAGTGCTTGGTAAATATCATTATATTTTTGTACTTGAATGCCCTTGTCCGCTAGACTGTGTAAAACATAATAAAAGCTTCTTTCACTGGTTCCGAACAGTGGCTCTTGGTCTATAAAGTCGACAATCACATTGGGGTCCATGGTGGTCCAATCCATGTTGAGCAGCAACTGCTTAAAATCCCGTTCTCTATTCCCTTGATCGTGATAAACCCATCTGCTCATAAACTTAACTGCAACGTCTTGTGGAATCGACCATGCCTTCTCAGTTACAAATGCTTCAACTTGTTTTGGAGACAAGTCCATCATGACCTCGTGATTTATCACTTCTGCCAAATGAGTGTGTACAAAAGTTGTTGCTGTCTTGGCTAAACTTTGGACATTAAACTTTTCTCCAACCTCCTTCATTTGGAGGCAGTTTTCGCAGTCGATAAATCTTTCCAAGTACTGCGCACAATATGATTTTAGCTTGCTCATCAAAAAATGATTGGCTAGTCTCATCAACTCTCCAACGTTCCCCTTGTCCAGTTGGATTTGTCCAGTGTACATATAATTCAAAAATGCAAGGAATACCTCATGGTCCTGACAGCTTATCACTAAACTTTCACAAATCCCTTGACCATACTTGTTACATTTGGCCCAATGTTTCGCTGCTCCACTTAACGTTGCTGCAGGCGTCACTTTTGATTTACTGCTACCATGAATTGCTCTCGTCAGAAATATGGAATCAAAATAGGGTGATGAAGCGGCCAGAATAGCGCGATGCGCATAAAATTCCTTTCCTTGGACATGTAAAACAACATCGCAGTACTTTTCTCGTTCTCGAAACTTTTTAAAGAATGCTAGTAGTTCAGTTCCTCGCGTAGTTTCTGTAAACTCGACTGGATTATTATTTTGTTGATTTTGCTGTACTTGCTGCTGACCTCCAGAAATTTGATTTCCCACAGTGCTTGAATTACCAGTTCCACCACCAGCAGAAGCTGGTTGAGAAACCAGTGTCCCACCTGGCAACATTTCGATAACTTGAAGGACCTTTGGCTGCAGTTCGGAAGGTTATCGCTTGGGCCAGTTTGGCCTTACTCTTGGGGACCCTAATCACGAGTTTGTAACGACAAAGGAGTTTCAGCTTATTTAATTGACATTTTGCTCTCGTATTTAAAGGTCGTCAAAAGCGTTTATGCCCGGTGTCTTGACTGGCTAATAATAAAATTTACCAATGATTAAATCAATACAAGTTCAGTAATTAAATTCCAACGAAGGAAAGGCCAAAGGTTAAAAGTAGTTAAATCCTAAGGATTAAGGATAACATGTAATGTAACGAATGCGAATGCATGGATGAAAGACCAATATCAATCATCAACTGCGATCATTATTATTTATTAACACTAATGGCTAATCATTGAAAATAATGACAGGTAATACATTCACTTTAACCTTTATTTATATCTCTTCATGCACCCAAACACACATGCACATGTCAGCTGACCTCAAACATCACATTGATGATGATGACTTGTTTTTGTTTACATTCGATAATTCTTTTTAATAATTTTAAGGGTATTGTCATCTGATTCTTGTTTATATTTACCTTTTGGCTGTTCACACCTGTCACCTGTTCGGGCCTTGACCCTTGATACCTGTTTAACTTGTTATCTCCTTCCAATAATTCTGTAGCTTACAAATTGTCGTCAACTTGATAACTTTACCAGTTTTAGAATTTTAAGCAATTATCGCAATATTTCTGTCAACCAGACAAGTCTGACTAAAGTCACAAGGCACAATCACAACAACTCAACTCAAACCCTTGCTTTTTGGTTTTTTTGTCGAAAAGCTAAGCGTCAATCCAAAATACCATGCAATGCAAAATGCTGTTTGGGATTTGGGATACATACAGACAGATAGCAGCAAGCAAGTATAAGCATATGTATAAGTAAAGCACTCACTGCACTAAATCAACATGGTAGAGAGTAGGTTTGGTAGAGAGAGATAATATGGAATAACGGAATCACGCTCGCTAAATGCATTAGTTGGTTAACATTTATCATTTATGATGAATTTAAACTTCATGAAAAATGACTAATTCGAAGAAAATATGAATTTTTTTTAAGTTAAATGGGCACTTTGTAATGAGTGGATAAGCAATGTTTGAAAAGTAAAGTTTTCAGGATAATGTTTGAATGATAAGTTATATTTATTCATATATTAGTTATTCAAACTGCTTGGTTTATTTAGTAGATAGTAAGTAGTATTTCACCTTTACCTTCAAGTCGTACTAATTTGAAATTGGAGAAAAAGTGGATACGGCTAATACTAGCTTAAAGCATAATAATTTTTGTAGGTTAGGTATACGTAGGTTAGAATAATCGCTAATTTTA
>JAQIXW010004278.1:0-11846 GCA_034700685.1 Willowsia buskii
GTACATGCATTTTTGTGAATAATCAACTGTAAAGGAAACAATGGGCATATATTGAACCATTGATGTTATCATTCAACTTTACAGTTTTAAAGTCTTCAAGCAGGGAGGGAGATAAGCGTAAATTATACTTCCAGAACAGTCAACACCTATCTCTGTCGACACAGTTCCTTCCGTATGTAAAATTAAAATTGGTTACGCTAACTTTTACAGAAGTAAAAGTAGTGTTCCGTAGTTTACCAACATTTTTATCAGAATTTTTGATGGGGAACCTTACTTCAGACAGACGACGAATCGCCGTATACTTATCTTACCTTCACCACCTGAAACGATGTAACACCACAAGTAATATGAGCTAACCATGACACATAAAGAGCATGGTAAAAATAGTAAATGGTATATACGGCTTATTATTGGACGAAAGTCTGAAGTAAAAGCAGTTCCCCAGTTAATAATTGCATAGATATAAAGGAAAGCGAATTGGAATCGATGGAACACCTTGATGAGCATAGAGATTGTGATGAAGATGGAAAAGATGAACATGCCACCAAGGCCATAGAGATGAAGAGTTCTGCGTCCGGTACGATCCATCAGCATTACGGATACAAGGGTCATTCCCACCATGATGGCTCCAACTCCTATCGTTGCATACTTGGCGTATGACTCGTTTAGTCCAGTATCAATAAATAAAGTTGTGGAGTAGTAAAATACCTACAAATAAAATTGACAGTTCAAATATTATCATTTGAAATCAAACTCCATCCACGTATTTACCGTACAAAATAGTTTTTACACCAACATCTCTCCAACAAAAAGTTTCAATATTTTCATTCTAATATTTCTCGGGGGAAAATCTCACGTAACATGACTAGTATGTGTAGTAACAAAGTGATTGTGATAAAAATAAACTGCAAATATGAGCCATAGTTTTTGCTATCCCTTTCTACATCATGCATTTGCACGCATACACTTATTGGTTACGCGAGTATGAACAACAAGTTTTAGAGAATGGTTTGAAGATAAGTGAACAAAAGCACTCTCATGTTGATACTTGTACTCTATTGAAAAAGTACATGGAGAATCACTTCATTCTTTATCCTATTTCGAAGGTGTGTAAACAAAAACTGTCAGTATCAATTTCAAAAGTTTGTCATGAGAAACTCTTATCCACACCAGCCGAACAACCAATTCAGATATTATTCAGACCTGTAGAAGTGTGTACACTCATAGGCAGACAGAGACACTTTACAGCTATCTATATAAACTTTTCATGTTTTTGAAACATGCTAAACTGTAATGGCTTCTCATCTTAGTATTATATTACGTTGGTTGCTAGTTTTTGTATAGAGTGTGTCTTGTAAAGTCACTACATTCCACCACATGAGTGTTCTAAAAGACTCAGTAGTACAGCAATTTGATTTTGGGGCTGTAATTGAAACAACACCGAATCGGTCGATCGTTCGGTCGGTAAGTAACAACAAGTGTGATGATTGTGATATGAGAAAGACTGGCATGTGAGAGGAATGCCACTTTTGCGACATGTGCCCCTAAACAATGAATATATGTAGGTATATACGCTATCATATACTATCTAACGGCGAGATTGGTGTCGATGGCGCACTAAAGCGTTATTCAAGGATTTCACTTGAATGCTTTCCAATATTCCAATAGATAGAAACATAGAGCTATAAAACGTCCTTCAGAGTTCCTGTTACAAAGCCACATACATAACCATTCAATATCCTACTTTTGTGTCTCTGCTCCACAAACAAAACCTCTAATAAAACAGGGCTCATGTAAGAGAAAAGATGGAGCGATCTATTATAACAGCTATATGTTATGTGTTCGTATGATGGATTTGCAGATCAAATATTTGCTCCTAGTCTGTCAAACAAGATTAGCAAAAGTGGTAATCGCTCCTTTCAAAATATCCTTCCCGTTTTTCCCGCACCATCCCAATTCAGGATAATGCATATAAGCTGTAACACGATCTCATTCATTTCTAAAAACTATCCATTTTCAGCCTGTAGATGTTTGCATGTTTGGAAAAAGTTGGCTCAAAACAATTGCCGGATTGGAGAAATGGCTGGTTATAAAAGTGGAAGGATATTATTTTTATGTATTATGGAGGGTAGTGAAGCAGAATTATAGGACAGAGCACTGACCGCGTTAATTCCTGAGAATTGCTGGGAAAGTTGCATAATTACGGCAATGCCAAGGGGCATTCTAAGACTAGATGAGCGGAGCAGTTGGAGCATCGATATTCTAGCTTCTTGGGAATGAGCTCTTTGCTCGGCTTTCATTTCCTCTACGTCATCCTCCACATCATTTGATGCTCTAAGTTTCTTCAGTGCTGTTTGGAAGTAAAATTTTGTGAATGAATTAGTTCAACTGTTTTTTTAAACACTCATTTATATGTATAAATAGGTATTTATTAGCATCATATAAAAGCTTTTACCTTTTCTGGCTTCATCCTCTCTTTGCCTTGTGATTAGAAGATGCCGAGGGGATTCTGGACACATTGGCAGTAAAAGTAATTGTAAAGCAGGAGGAACCAAGGCCAATCCTACAGGGTTTAAAAGATTGAATAAAAATAATTAATTATTAGGTGTGAAATCCCCTAGATTTCCTCCCATAGACTAAACTATATTTTTAGTTATTTATTACGACTATTTTTAGCAATGTTTAATCACGCCTACTCTTGGACACTTTGAAAGATTTCCTCTTTTTTAAAAGTCCTCTCGGAAACGTCTTCAAGTTATTGACTTACCAGATCATTTCCTTTCTTTTAAAAGCAGACTTTGTCTGGTAGGACGAGCGGGAGAACTTACTATCAACAGAAGGTAAAGAGCAAAAAGGCAATAACCTATGACCAATCTATCTAAACGACATCAACACTTGCTTTTCCTTCAAAAGTAGTTGTCTTAAACTTCTGTGAAGTTGACATCAAAACACTTGTCAGAAAATTTGTCGTATGGAACAAAGCACTTTATATACCTAGAAAAAAAAGTATGGTAGCGTAGTGTAGAGCGAGCATAATGTTCAGTGTAACGAATGAACATATATACAACGCGTGGAAAAAATAGGGAGAAAGGGTTAGTGAAAATACTCATAAAAATAGTATAAACATCTCAGCAGATTGTTCCTTCTTTTTTTGTAGATCTTAGTCTTCAGTCAGTTTGGCAGTACGCCGCCTTGCAGTGAATTAGTAACATTGTTACTCAACATCGTCTCTACACTTTCTCCGTTCAACATTATATTATGTACATACATACATACTCATATAGTCGAAATGACAATGAGGGGAAAACAAAGGAGAAAGGGATCTTTTTATTATCTTTGTACGCTTGCTTTGAAGAAGTGAAAAAACGAGAATCCTTTCAACTTACCCAGAAGAACGGGCCAGCCATCATTAGTTCCCAAGAGTTGGTCAACTCCAAGGATCTGGGAAACACAAAGTCCTATGGTCACAGCTAATTGATTCACAGTTCCTAGAGCGCCTCTAAGATTCAATGGAGCAATCTCGCTAACGTACATAGGGACCAAAATTGTGCTTAGGCCTGCAGACACACAAGACAAGAGTTATGTTTACTTACAATTTTACAAATGAGCAAGATAAATAATGCCGTTTACATGTACATTCCAAACAATTGTAGAAATTGGTATAAAAACTACTCGCCGCCTCTTATACAAACTTACTAGCTAGCACTACACGGGTGAAATATATATTTATCCAATACTAGATGCTCAACCACTACCGGTAGTTTACTTGCAGCACTCACTCCGTATCTTGAAAAGCTTCTCGCAAATAATGCTTCAAACTGTTTGCCCACGTAAACAAAAGGATATCACGGGCATTTATGTATAAATGGTCGTGTCAGCAGTAGTCAATTTCTTACATAAATTACTTTCACGGAAGAATCCCTTTTATTTTTATTGATGCAATTTCCATTATGAATTCACCAACAACTATACTGCATACCTACATTTCACAACTTTTTGCATACTTACTGAGATGCGCGGCGCTTATACCCATATTCCACAATAAAGTTAACATCACTCTTGCTTACTCCTATATGGCATATTATCATAATATAAGAAAGTTTCGTTCTTATCGCCATTTCCGGGAACTACATTTTTCCTTTAAGAAAATCTGTCAGATAGACCAACAATTATTACTAGCTATTCTTTGAAAATAAGATTCACTCATACAATCGTTTCGCATTATGGATTAGGAGAAGCAGAGATGATATCGTAAACAAACATAATATTTTCCTCGAATCGATAAAACTTTATTGTATAAGCCCACACACTTTTTATTTATCAGTATAAGTTCTAAGATTATTCAGATCAGATCTGATCGGTATGAAAGATTATTTTTCTGCAAACTTTAGTGACTAACCATAAGTCAATCCTGAGAAATTGTACAGAATCATTCTCCAAGAAAGTCAGAATGAGCTACAAGCTGAACATTTTCTTTTGATTACTCTGAATAGATGAATTGCTAGAAATGAAACTTTGTAGTGCTGAAGGTAATAAGGAACAGTAATAATAACAAGTCGGGGAAAAGATTAAGCGTAAAATAAAATGAAAAACATACAGTAAATCTCCACTTTGTGGGGACAATATCGCAACTTTATTGCCCCATTTCGGTTCTTTCTCCTATACCCTTCTTATGACTTTGGGTATAACTAAGAGCCAAGAAAAGTTAGTGGAAATAAAGAATACAACACACATGTACTCCTCTCATGCTTCTTTTGATTTCACCATCAAGCCCAGGAGAAAACAACATTCAGAACAAGCAGAGAAATTAAAAGGAACAGGAATAAATCGACAGGAGAATCCAACAAACGGCCGTCACTCCTTTTCTTATTCCCCATCTCTGCTTTTATGTTGTTCGCGATAATTCTAAATAAAGACTCCAATAGATAAAACTTTGTACAAAAGTAGGTAGTTATCAGCTTATTAAACGCAAAAAAGATGAGTGGCAGCAGTAATGTGTGTGGGTAGTAAAGAAGATCTAAAAGTTTCATCTATTCAGCACCACCGCGCAATAAGCTCGTCTTGTTTGCATCTTATTTTTACTGAAATGACGCATACAACATACATGATAGTTGGTTTATCTGTCTGATTTTTTGTTTGCTACTGGAACATCAATGATTTCGTACATCAGAAATCAAGAAGTAGGAAATTACCTGCCTGCCAAATTAATACTCTGTTCAAGTCTAGAAGTAAAACACATTTGTATCGAGTTTTGTAAAGAAAATTTATTAAATTGAGCACATGAAAACGTAACTGGAGAGTATATTAGTGCATGACAAAAATAAGACGGTTCTTTCTGAGTACAAAAGAGAAAAAATTACGAAAGCTTTTTTATTACTGAGAGTCAGAAAGAGCTCTTGTGATACAAAGAATAATACTAGCCTTTTCCCTGGGTTGTGTTGTAAGCACAAAAAGTAAATGAAAAGACAACAAATAATCCGTGACAAATTACAAGTTAATTTAGAAGCAACTGGATCTGACAAAAGTTGACAGCGTGACAATGGGAGTTGCAAGGGGCTGCATGACTCGGTGTAATATTTCTTCTTGCTTCCACCACACCGCACCACGCACACAACATAAAAAACTATACATAGATAGTAGTATATCACTTTTGTATACACAGTCAGCTCTAACAAATAAAAGTATTTATGTTTACGAGACGGAGGATTTTTTTCTTGTAGGAGGAAAGCAAGTTTTCACTTTCCTCATCTTGATTGTCCTTGTCATGAACACTGTCATCCGCTCAACAGCATAATATACGTTGGTTAGTATCATGATTTTTAATGGGAGCATTACTGTTGGCTCGAAGGTTCCTCCGGTCATTGTGTCATTGCAGGTTTTTTTTAACAATGCATAAATTCTATGAACTATTGTCGACTTTATAACGCGATTGTGGCATAAAGCATGAACATATTAAAGACTACAGGAGTAATCTACATATACATATGCATTATGATTGCATGCTTATATAACAAGTTAAAACGAAACTAGACTTAAAGCCAGTATGCGCTATAGTAAGTATTACAGGATCGTCTTTTATCAGAGAGAAAAGTGCAACACTAATGTTTTCTTTATCTGAACCGGAATCGACACATTAACCACTGAATAAAAAGTAATTTATCTTTGCTCAGTCAGCTTAAAATGTGCGGTTACCGACCAGCTACCGCTTTTTGATAACGGATCGTACATAATACTGCATAGCATGGCAGCAATGGAGAGAGTGAAAGTGCCCGTGTAAAAAGCACTGGAAATACTACTGAGCAGCTAAATAGTACATCAATAGGTAATTATTATCATCACTATGTTTGTATTCTATACGGCGGCGAGGGTGGTGATGGAAAACGACATGATCCAGCCATAAATTATGAACGAGTAAGCTTACCGCAGTGAACTCCGATGACAAACCGTCCAATAATCAATATTTCATAGGATCGGGTAGACCGGGTCAGTGCCATCAGTGCGCCGCCACCGATTCCCAGGATATCACTTAGCAGTAATCCACCTTTCCTGTAAATAACACATGAGACGAAAAAAAAACGGAATGAGGCAAGCATTCAAGCATTTGGCCGTTAGCCTTTTGAAAACATCAGAACGTCTTCACGACTCTTTCGCAAAATACAAGGATCATTTAGCAAGTTGTCTGAAGAGAAAAAACGGAAAGGAAAAGCCATACAACCACGATATGTATGACATTCCGCTCAATATTACTTAATTTATCGCCCTTATACTACTACTTCCTTCGTAGCGATTAACTACCGGTACATTTTCACTACACTGGTGTCATTAGTCTTGACACAGAATTGTGTACATTCATTTTTATAGGTAGTGCCACAAGTAGCAGAGAAAACGACAACTGCAATTAGCATTCATTTGTACTCCTTGAATGACGCCAAGCCAAGCAATTTTGCAAATTGTCGTGATTCTATTCTACAAGTCTGAACACTTGAAAAAGTAGTATACAAACGTACTAAACACACTGCATAATATCTAATGTATTTTTATTGTTGAAAAAAAAACTCGCTTCCATTTTTGTTGCATTTAGATACACATATATATAAAGCTTACCTCCCGAATCGATTGGCGATCATTCCACCTCCAAATCCACCCAGCATTCCTCCAATGGCAAAGATGGAGACAACATAAGAGTATGTTTCTTCCAGCGTATCCTTTGCCATCATTTTATCTTTATTACGCTCCTCCCAAACTTCCCGTATAAACTTTTCGATATCCTAAAGCAAAAATTATAAAAAATATGAATATCATACATGTTTTTATAGCTTACACAGACAGCATTCAAAATAGGCAGCTCTTAAAATACATCCATTTATATATGTAAGTAGCTTTGAGTGAGAGCTTTTTTAATATGGAACATATATACGAGAAATAGCCCTCTTGAAAATGTATTTCTCTCTGTGGTTATTTTGCATGTTCTCGTTTTTCGCACTTGATTCTAGACGTTTTTACTCACTGGATTTGCATATGATTTCTTATCGATGACAAGAAAATATGGGGAATCTTTTTTTGTCTTCTTTCTCCATTTATGATAAAAGCATCAAGAAAACTTGGGATTTTCACTGGTGTTATGTCTTAAAAGTTTGATGATGAGGATTGTTAGTGGTAGTCTAGTAGTAGTAGTAGTAG
Source organism: Willowsia buskii (assembly GCA_034700685.1). Classification (NCBI taxonomy): domain Eukaryota; kingdom Metazoa; phylum Arthropoda; class Collembola; order Entomobryomorpha; family Entomobryidae; genus Willowsia; species Willowsia buskii. The sequence continues at coordinate 7,681 of JAQIXW010004278.1, forward strand.
TAGTAGTAGTAGTAGTAGTAGTAGTAGTAGTAGTAGTAGTAGTAGTAATAGTAGTATGTGAGCATACATATCATCTAGAAAAAAGAGAACCAATAATAGGATGAAAAAGCTCTTTTGTGGGTACTGTCAGTATGATGGCTATTACAGTTCCAAAAAACTATACACACACAAGTAGAGTATTATGCAAAGTCATACTTTTTATACAACTACACCAGCATATCACCTCTTGTCAGCCTTTGAGGCATACACAATTTGAACTTGACGTCGTAAAGTGGGCAATTTTATGCGAGATGAACATGAATGACTTACAGTCATAAAATAACAGACTACCACACTCATCGACATCTCTTCGTCTTATACTTCGGTGCACAAACACACAAGAAACCTGTAAAAGCATTTAAAATTTACTACTTCGTGCCAACAGGAGAAAAGTGATGAAAGAGAAGTGAGCTGTAATTTATGAAATACTTATAATCATCAAACCTGCATGTTTTTCCGAATGGCTTTTCGGTGCTTTTATATCATGTTAGTGATATCATCATCTTCCCACTTTCTGTCGTATTACGTTTTAGCAGCTTTATGGTCAGGTGTATGCAGAATTGGAATTAAGCTTTCTCATAAATACACAGCCAAAGCCAAAGTAAATTTTCCATAAGGGAATGAAATAAAACCCCACACATTTTTGGGAAATCATTATTTACGAATAGGCTGAATGAGGGCAACTTGATATTGAGTTAAAAAGTGTTCTCTTGAACAATGACTTTAAATGGAACGCTTATCTTCAAGCTTATTTGAATTGTTATGATGTACAGCGTACACATGTCCACTAAAGTTGAAAACATGCATCATACATGTGTAGAGTATAATGAACAAGATAGACAGTAAAAAGGGAACATCCTCTTCAGAGTGAATTCATTTAAAACGCTAGAACCATGAAGAGAATGGCTAGACAAGTTGCTTGAAGAGGTGCTCCCGCAGCATTTTTCTCTTTACTTTCGTGCTCTCTACATCTTTCCAGATTGAGAAAGAAGAGGAAGAGAAGGAAATGTAGGAAAAAAGCTTTCTCTAATGAAGTATGGAAGTGAAGTGAAATGGTACAGAAGGAATGATGATGAGACTCTTGAGACTGGTTCATGCACTCAAGGCATATAAGGAAGAAACGAGGATGGAAGGAGAGAGAAAGGAAGGGACAGACAGAGAGGGGAAATTTTGACAAATCATGCAAGGATCTTTATGTCATGTCTTCGCATGAATATTAACAAGAAAAACGCACATCTTTCAAACAAACAGGGGTTGCTGTGCTCCACTCTGTATTTCTGCTTCTCTTTCTGAATTTCTGTTCTCATGTACAAAGTTGATGATTGCACGGTCGTATTAAACTGAGCTTATATATGCCGTACATTCTCTAGTGTTCAGTGTACGTGCAGAATACTTTTCACTCAATAGGAGGGATCTATCACTTTATACTTTATTTCTTTGTTAGATGTCAATTGTTCAAACCGCAGTGTCAAATATTTGGAATATGTGGATCCTTTTCGAACAGAAGCACATACACATCATTTTTATCGTTTGACTTGAAAGGGAAAATAGCCAGAAGGGTTTTAAAATACATGAGAGAGGAGTAAAAGCATTGAGGTATTACCTTTCAGAACATACGCTGGTGAATGCAATCTCACAGAGTGTTGAAGACGTTCGATTTCCATTTTTATGAATTTCCTTCTGATTAATGCTTATAAAGCTTAGGGGAATGAGAGTTATTATTTGGACTGGTTAGTATGCTTCTTTAGAAGGATTTGTACAATGTGTCACCCATATGCCTGAAGTAGCCAAGAGAAATGTGATGATCAAACACATTACCTAACATATTTTGGAAACGATGAAACCTACATGGTTTTAGTTTTAGATGAGTTTAGTAACATGTTAGAGGATACGCAAACACCACAAATTTACATGAGAGAGAAAATACATTTTAATGCTTTGTCTACTGTCAGATTTGGAAAAAGCTCTCAAGCTGCATTGACAAGTACACGAAACACAATGAAAGTTTACCTTTTTCGGAGCATTGATGACACCCGTATTGTAGCCAAACTGGAGCATTCCCAGCACGGCTGCAAATATCGAGAAGGAGAGGAATGCAGTCAGTCCCTGGAATTTACAAACCAAAAACAATGTTTCATCAGAATGAAATGTATTGGTAATAACCACGCTCACAAAATATTCCTTTATTCAGCATAAAATGCATCAGGCAAAATCATAATATTTAAAAGCGTGTCAGCATTACGAAGCAGACATAAAATCTGGCATTTCAAAAGCTTCAGGCAGCACCGTATAGCATAATACAACGAACGTCATAAGCAAGCTTTACACAATTGCAAATTTTCCAATAACGTAAATCACATCAAAAAAATATTTTAGAGAACTTATCTTAAAATGTACAATTTTTTGGACATTTCTCCCATGTTGGATTATTTTAAAAGTAAATAACATAATATTGAACAATTTCGATCTAATAAAATACACGATAAAGCTCCATAGGCTTATTTTGATGACTTATTTGCACAAACCTGAACGGATAGTATGAAGTAAAAGCATGCATTTGACAAGTGCACGGATCTCAAGAGATTTTCAATCGAGTCCCTTATTCACTTGAAAAGTACGTCAAATAGAGATTGGTAGAATGAAGCGGAAACAAAAACTCCATATTATCCTATTTTTGTACACACAGTTTTTTTCATTTTATATTTCAGCACTTCGCTTCGGTAATTTTTCTTCCTCAATACATTCGTTTCGTATTGCCTCCCCTTGTTTTCAACGCAAAAAATTGACGACTTTATACCAGCATAGGTATTTCACAAAAAAAACAAAAGAGAAACATAGACGAACGGTGTCTCGTCCTAGATCCCTTTCTATTCCTCTATAATACTTCTTGGCATATTTATACTCCTCTGCACAGTGAGCTCCATTTTACCATGCATTGTACCAATTTTAGTTTTCCTTTTATACCCTTTCACTTTCCATCTTGTCTTGCTAAAGTATCCTTATGCATAGATATGCTCGTGTGTATTGTAGCAATTCGGATAACGTTTTCTTTTCTCTCTCTATTTTCCTCTGAATACAATGAGGCTGGATGATATGAATGCATTCATTTCCTTGCTAGAAAATGAATGAGTTGAGTCGAGCGAAACGGAATTGGAAGTAAGAAGAGGCAAGGATGATGCTGTAGATAATACCATGCCATATGTCTCTGAATGTTGACTTCATGAGAAAATGGGAAAAGGCGACAACAACACAAAAAACAGTAATAACTAGTGAGTGAGCAAGAAGGAGAAAATCCTTTTGCATAAAACGCGTAATAAGAGAGCAGATCCTCATCCAGGAGGAAATATGCAATTTCCTCATTGTCATATTATTATTGTGTAACAACTTCATTCTGGCTCAGAGAAAAAAAAAACTCGCTGTGATGTGGGTGTCTTATATAGGTGTACTATTTGCGTTCAAGATTCAACCAAATTGTGATGTTTTCATGCAATCAAGATCCATTCCCCTTCATAACAATCTGAGTCGCAGCCATGGATGACGGTGTGTACTTATTGCTACTTAAGAAAGTTCATACTTTTCTATTTATTACCGCTTGGCTGAGCATTACATCCTTAAAATCTGCGTACTTTCTCTTCGGTTTGGATGAAATGTGCATTAATTTTGATTATACTACGTTGATGAAAATATTAGGAAAAATACAAGTAAGCTCATTAATTTCGGAACCAGCAAGCAAATCACATTACAACCATCTTTTGATTTGCAATTTGTTGCCTAATGTGGGCTTTAGTGTAGCTGCGCATTGACGAAAGTACAAATTGTCTAATTATAAATTTGACTTTTGGAAATACTTGTTGAGAAATCAGTGCTACTTTAAAATAAGTATCGGGAAGGTCGTCAAGAATATGGCTTAGACGAAGTCATCAATTTGTAATCTGATCGTGCTAGTCTGAGATTCTTTAACTTTTCCTTTGCTCTTTTTTGGGACAAACATATATGCTGGTAAGTGCGTAGGCTTACTTCGTGTTTTCTTTAAATGCAAAGGGTAAGGTGAAGAGAATGCTTTCGCTTGTTAATCGTGATATGGAGGTACTTATGCATAAAGTGGAAGAAAATCCATTCAGACAAGT
>JAQIXW010004279.1:0-11845 GCA_034700685.1 Willowsia buskii
CCAACCACAGAAGACTTTTAATCCGCACGCACTTTCAACTTTGCTTTTACATTGTCGGCATTTAGTAACAGTCGAAAAACGTAGAGTCGTTTAGTCAGCGATAAGCCCAAAAGGAGGATTTGTAGAATATATACCTACCTATATAATTTGCAGAGATTCGAATTCGATTGTCAATGAAGTTCCTGCTAAAAGCTTAATGAATTATCCCAACAGATTTGCACTTTATGAGCAATTTCAACCCACAACTACCATTTATAAAGTCATTGCTTGACAGAAATGATGATAAGCAAATTGCTTGAGCAACCCTCTTGTGAAATTGGTAAATTGTAGTGTTTAGGGATGTCGTGGATAGCAAAACAGTTTTTTTCGCGTTGTTTCGTGTGTTGGCGTGCACAAAATTTCTTTTAAAACTTATAACGTATGGATGACAGTTGAGTCGTCCCCCTAAATGTTTTTATTCTGTGAGAGAATATATTGAAGTTATAAAATTTGCAGATTCAAAATACTTTATCGAGCACAAGCCACACACGGTACCTTCTAGCAATTTGCATGAAGACACGCAAAAGAAGCTTAAATGGAATCAAGATTGAAAGTTCACTGATGATTCTTCAGAGGATATCGTGTTGATAACAATAATATGAGCATCGACTGTCCACGTTTCAAAATATATTAATAATTGCCTGCGGCATATTTTGTTATCAATACAGCTAACATTACTTGTTGACAAGTCTTTGAACACAGAATCGTATGATGAACGGTGCACGTATTTTGTGTAGGTATGTGGAATTTGTACTCATCAAAAACTAGTATTTTTTAAATACACTATGCATATAGTTTGCACCTGCATCTACCTATATGATGCTGAACACATTGAACGCAGACATCTGCAGAAGAATTGCTTTTGCGATATTTGTTGGAGATAAAATTTGGTTTATTAGAAACATTTTACTCGCACACTAAAAACACTTGAAGATCATTTACAAATTCGTTACAAAAGATACTCAAGTTGGTACACTTGTTAATTGGTAGGCTATCTTAATTGCCATGCAGGAAGAACAAGTCATAACTCCTTTTGAATATCTTTTGTTTATCGTGTACCACTAGTTTTCACACTCGAAAATTTATTAAAAGTGAAGATGCATACAGTCGATAAAAAAAGAATTAGGTTTTTTGAAAGAACGCGTATTGATTACTGATTATCATCCTATTTTTAATGGTTAGCTCATGAATAATTTTTGGATTAATAACACTCATGTTACGAACACCTTTAGAAAAGTAGAAAAGATTTTATGCATGCATGACGCTATGTGCTCTCTTTACACTGCTATGCCAAAGTTCCCCGGAGTCAACAAGCAAAAGTTGTAAAACGAGCAACTGCGAGCTCTTTGCTTTATTACCATCTAGAACTTGCGTATCGATAACAGATAGGATATGACAACGCAATGACAACTGCCCAATTCCATATTTCATGTTTCGGGGGTCATAAAAACGCACATTTCACGAAACACTTCACACATATTTTCCTTGTATGAATATTATGATCATTGAAAGAATTATGGATACGAGGACATACACATACTAATAAATAAATGTCCAAGCTCAAGCAACCTTGAATACGGATGGGTAGCTAAAAACAGGAGAATTGAGATGAAGATTGAGAGGGTTTCTTTCAAAGCAACATGCGATTGAGCGAGCACATATAGAGACAGATTCCTTTTGAACTAGCTAGCCCCACCAGGAGCAAAAGTGTACTAGCAACGTTTGCCAGAACTTCTTCCAGTCAGTCACCAGAAATGAAAAGGGGAGCAAAATAACAACTCACAGCGCAACGTGTGTTTTTGGAATCAAAGAAAGAAGATGTGAAGGAAGCAAGGACGTTTAGTTCAATACACGGGGACAAAAGCCAGAGCGCTCAGTTAAAGCTGTAGAGAGAAAAGCGAAATAATAGAGTAAAAAGGGAAACGGAGAAGACAGTCAACATTACAGGTTTCTTTTCCGCCTCTGAACTCGCTTCTTCACATTTTATATTCACAATCACAATTCGCATGTTCCAGAATCCCTGGAATCACTTACTGTGGCTCTACAAAATACCCACCGCCACTCTCATCCAGTCAGTGGCAGAAATAAATGAGTAGGTTGGTTGTAGTATTTACTTTTGGAAAATTCTGTAACTGTAATGCTTACATGCTCTTTGTCAAGGAGAGTCCATACTCTCTAACTAGAACTCCTACACACAAAACAAATCGACTAACAGATCTGATCTAACTTTTTCAGAGAATGAAACTCACGACTACTACTTGATAATTTTCCTCTTCTCTCCCTTTCTTCGTGTTTCATTGAGGTCCCTGTGATCTGGCTGATATCCGAATTTTACACATGACACAAACTCACTTACACAACATTGTTATTATGCTCTTTCCAATTTTCTAAGGTTCTTTCACAATCTACTTCATCGCTTCCTCCTCGCTCCGAATACATATGCTCTGAGGCAAAGGGGTGGAAAAAGGGAGATAAACAACAGCGTTAGTAATCACCCGTATATGTGTGATATGCACACAGAGTGGCTGGCTACACCACTCTACTACGAGAAACGCATATGTCAACTTGGAAAAGTGTTTCATTTTCCCAGCTTCAATTTTGTACGGTGTAAGTTTCACAACCATCATCATCATCATCATGATATTACTTCAGCTAAAACGTAAACATCAGTCTCAGCCTTTGTATTTTATATTTTATGAAAATAAAACTTTACTGGAGAAAGAAGGAGACTGCACTAAGCCATCATCCATCCATTATGTATGGATATCTATTATACAATCTTCAAAACAAGCACTTCATCTGAGCTAAATTCTGCGCTGATGCTAAGGGGAAGAGACTCTGGAGATTCTCCATCTATCTCTCCCTGGATTTTAGTTTCCTCCTGCATTATTATTACTTTTATTTAGTTATGAAGAGGTGATGTTCGTGGTGGTATATTGCACACATGTTCACATAACATTTTAATAGGATCACGTACTACACGTCCAAGGAGTGTTGTTGTGTACACTTTCGTTGAGAAAATAGATTGTAAAGACTAAGGAGCGTAGGACCGCATATTACAGTGGTACTACTTTGACACTGCTAGTCATTCCAATGTAAATCTATAATATTGAATTTGGAAATGGTTATTCTTCCAGGCATCATAATCATCATCGAAGTCCGCAGTTTTTTGGGTAAACATGACAGACAGGAACGTTGAAAGCAGAAAAGAAAAGATTACCCGAGTCTCATGAACTTTTGTCAAGTTGGTTCAATAAAGCAGGCCCGGGGAGAAAAAAACGCAGCAAAAGTATAATGCGAGGAACGAGAAAGGGATGGTCGTGGTCGAACGGAATCCTCACCACCCACCACCACGAAAACAACTGCCACCGTTGTCTTGTTTATCGTTGGGATGGGTTAAAACAGCAGCAGCAATGGCATATCATGTCAGACCAAAAAATTTGAGTAAGGAAAATTTCCAAATAAACTCGACAAGCCAACTGGAAAAAATGCAAGGTTGCAGTTGCAGAGACAGGGACACTGAGAGTTCACCCATCAACTGATATCATATCGAAGCTCACTTCACAGCTTCAACCGCCCAAAAAAAATTAAGTTACAGACGGAGTCACTACAGTAAACATGAATCTTCTCGTTTTCCTCATTTTGACATGGCTAAAACGGCAATGAAGATAACTACAGCATACATATTTATGTGAGTCTGGTGAGTTGATGCTTATGATGGGAACTTTTCGTACTCGTACGGCTTGGTGTGCAATACCGAGTTCGGATAGAATGAAAGGTAGGTAGAATTGAATGGTACTTCCACAGCCAACTTGGCTATCTCTGAGCCAGAGAAATAATAATAAGCTTTGCTCAGTTCTCTTGATTAAGTGTGTACATGGCAAAGCATTTGTGCTGAGTTCTTTCCTCCTCCAAAACTAAGCAGGCGGATGCGTTCAATAACTCTCTTCCGAAGAGGAAAAAGGATTGTTCTTGGTAGCGTGGAGCCGAAAATATCATATCATCGTTAGTTACACTACTCATCATGATGTGTGCAACTGGAAATCCATCATGATCCACGCTTCCAACACTCCGAAACGATTCATAGCCATCACACAAAGTTCTCTTTGGTACGATTTCATATAAAAGAGCATTCTTCTCGGAGACACGGGACGAAACTAATAAATACACGGATGTAAATGCGTTCTCCACTTTTGTACAAAAAGCCCACCTTTCCTTCTCAAAACGTACTACTGTCATCTAATCTAATATTCCGACGAATGGCACAATAGTAAAGAGTGGAAGTGCTGGTTCGTGTATTTCTTCCATCCCTTGCCAGCATATACAAGTAGTCCTAAGATGAGCAGCACACTATGTACAAGGATTCCTTGAAAACGGATGAAGCAACTATGACGGGATGAAACAAGAGACCTTCAAGAAAGAGGTTCTTTTTAATGGGTATCCTTTCCTATTCACTTTGGTTTTTCTTTTAGAAACCTGAGAGATGTTTCATGCTGCTAGTCTGGCATAAACAAACCCGTGCGCCTACTTAAAGCCACCCTGCTCATATAATATCATGAACCAGTTGTGAAACAAAGCGAACAGGTACATTGACAACACAAAAAGTTGGGTTTCTGTAATACCTGGATAACCTTCATTGTCCCTGTAGTCCCTTCGTTTTATATGTGCCATATGCAAGCATATATGATGAAACAGTTTTTCGTGGAATGGTACTAAGGTATACATAATAATATGATATGATGCTGGTATTGTGCACATTTTTTAAACAACCAACTTACTCCAAGCTCTATTTTTTATAGATATTTTTGTATTTTTATCACGAAAAATGTGCTTCAGACAAAGCAATGTCGGGCTTTATTTAAAGAATGTTATTTTTAAAATGTAAAAGGGATACAGCATGGGAAACAATTTTCACCAAGTTTCCTCGTATACATTTTCAAAGATAAAATAAAAACTGACTTGGAATGAGTTTCGGATTTTCTTCGCCTTTCATATCCCTCCTTTTTTCATGAACACCTGAAGATTTATCTGCTCACAACACGAGTACCACTTCATACCATATAAACTGAATTGTGAGAGAAGGAGTATAGCATAAAGAATTTTACTGTGCAATATGCGGAGAACGATACTGAATGATTATCACCGTGTCGTTACTTCCACTCCTCTCTGTTAAGATTCCACAAGGGAAAACGAAATTACATGATTGCAATGCAACGTAGCAACTTTAGGGGAAAAACTTTTAGTTCCCGTATGATGCACACATGCCTTTATGGATTTATGTGATAAATGTACATACATACGCTTTTATGAGAGGGGCAGCAGGTAAAAGCTGAAGGCACGAGCCAGTTGTAAGTTGTAATATAGGAACAGCTGAAGGAATTATGGAAGATTCAATAACATTTATCTCGTCATTTACATTCATCACGAAGCAGATGTTTCTTCCAGAATCCAGGATGTGCGAGCACATATTAGCGACCTTCCTTCTTTAAGTAAGCAGTTTTTATACACAAGGTACACTTAACTTTGTGGCAGCAGCGGTGGTGTGTGAAATAGCTAAAGGTGGGATGCCTCACGAGACCACCTTTTCAGTTTTCACTGCATCCTGCTAAATGAGCCGTATAAGATCTACTACTACTACCGCCATCAAGTACATAATTTTATTAAAGCTTAGGAAGAGTGATAAGAATAGAAAAAAGCCTTGGCATTCGAAATGGGCCCGGTTACTCATAGTCATGGCCAAAACCAGGTAAACCAGCTACATTCCAAGCCCAAACCAGGCACGAGAAGATCTATTGTAGCAGTCGTAACGAGCTGGTGTATAATTGGTATCATCGATAAAATGAGGTTTAAATGCCCAAGAAAGGATTTTACTAGCTACGCATTCATGTATGGGAAGTTTTATTAATGTGTGCGTAAATTGATAAACGATCTTTAGCTCTATGTAACGCATATTCAGATAATATGCGTGAACACGGGTTTAAAAGAATCTTCAAGAATTTCAGGCCTCCTAAAAGCGCCCATCATTCCTCATCCTATTATTACCTATTCACCTTGTGACTTTTGGCTGCCTCTGCGATTAATTTTCCTCGCCTTAAGCGAATCATGTTTGAGAAATCCTTTTCATAGATCATCAAATTCTTTCCTTGGATTTGTTATGCTTTTTAGATGAAAAGAATACCGAAAGAGCTAACGTGCCACAAAATAATAATTATAATGGTGGAGAGGGGAAGATTTTAGAAAATCTTTTTTCTCTTGCTAGTTGGCTTCTTTCTTGAAGTCTTCTTCGAATTATCATCTCTCATTCAAATTTGCTTTTACGCTGATCTTATCTTTTTGATTGTAAACAAAGGGACTCATTACATCGTCATTAATGTAACATGACACATTTGACTGCATGCACAGACATAACTACATATAAGCAAAATGTCTGTGTGCGATGGCTTCCAAAAATAGTAAAAGTAAGTTTTCATGTGAGAAGAGTTGCATCAAACAGCAACAACCTTTCAACTGTGAACCAGCCTCCTCTCTTTCTTCTGTCTTTTTTGAAAATCTTATTCTCTGCCTCCTGTCTCAGAATGCATGTGCGCCAGGTGAATACTTGAAAAGACGCCTTGAATTGAATGATTTGCTCTTTGACTAACAACAAAAGATGAGAAAAGGATGACAGCTTCCTGTTGGTTTATGTTTGACATCAAGCTTGTTGTTAGACTGAGGGCTGAGCTCAAGAGACAATTCCAAAGTCAATGCGTCAGTAGTCAGCATGCACCACTGGTGACATTATATGATCGCGTACTCCTGGTGCGATCACGATGATGTTTTCATTGGAAAGGATTCCCATTACCAATATCATTATCTGTCGCAGTCGTTATTGTATGCACGCAAAAGCAAGTTTGCTTTGTACTACATTTTATTGCCATACGTCTTTCGATACATTATCCATCCACATTACAACGTCATGGTATAATGTGTTGCATGTCAGATAAAAGGCAAACAAAAATGATAAAGCGGGGTTTGATGATGAACTTACCTTGCATTTGTGTATTATCTTCTTTCCTCAGAAGCGCAAATAGATCACACAGACACAGTTCTAGCCACCGTGTTTATATGCCTTACTTTGCATTAATATTATGTGTGCACGACCAGACAGAAAAATGAACAATTCTTTTAACCCAATCAACCAACTCTTCGAAATAACACGCCACAAACGACACGAAACACAATAGTTTGTATTTGACAAAGGTTTCCCAAATACAAATTCACCTTTATTGTTCAGCAATCAACAGCACACAAGTCCGCTCTTCTTTAGCTCTAATTGAAAGGCTTACTCCTTTAAAGTCACTTTATTACGAGGAAGAAAACTGCACAATGAGTGACTTTCTCAAACCTTAAAAAGAGTCCTTCACATACACTTTGTACATCCATTAATTTAACCATAAGCTGGGTCAGTCCTATTTAACTAAAGTCATATTTTACAATACATTTGCCCATGAATTCAGCTCATCAATATCGTGTTAAACAGGTAGTAGAAAACCAGACCATTCTTGAAAGAAATAATCCTTATTTATCAGACAAAAATTCTTTAGCTCAAGGGGTTCAGCTCTTTGAACATTACAAATGCGGCTCCCACTTCTCCGGAATACCTGGACGGACAACCTCCAACAAGTGTAAACAGTCATTTACATATATGTGGAAGAGTACTCGTATTCTTTGACAGGACAATAATAACGAACTCTTTATAACGTTTTAAACATCCATGCAACGATGTCAGTACAACAGCAATTCACACTTATAAAGTATATACATAAACTAGACTCCGTATCGTTTCAAAAATGTCCTCACTAATGGGAATCGTCTGTAATAATGATCTACTTCACTGCTTGTCTATTATCATGCACTAATGTACACCACTCTTTGAAATGATTCTTTTCTCCATTCACCGTAAAACTGAATTAGCAATTTAAATTACATACGTTGTGTAACAACTATGCGATTCATTCCCTTTGATCAGTGAGAAAATGGTTAGTTTCTATATAAATCCATGAAATTGCAAAGAAAACAGTTTTTTACTTCAATGCAAATATAAGACAACTCCGACACAGAATATAATATGACCAACGCACACGACTGTTGGATACCAACTGGCTAACCAAAGCATGTGGTAAGAGGCTTTCGGAAGACTACCTAGCTGCTTAACGAGTACCTTTAACGTAAAGTTTATTACGCGTGCATGTTGTTTAATGGTATGAAAAGAACCTTCATCTCTAGAATTGCCTGTGAATACAATATAAAGTACATCGGGAATGCACACTCAAGCTCACACCACTACCAACCACTCCGATGCAATACTATTGTAAGCGTAGCGTATTTACTACAGCCGAAATGTACGACATACATGGATCGCTCGCATTCAATACTGCTGCTGCACAAAGGTAATAGCAATCAAAAATAACAGGAGAGCAGAGCTCAGGTGAGTAACTTTTAAGTGTGGAAAAGGTATAAACATAAAACAAACCCTTCTTTCTGCATTTTCAAGCATAAACTAGGTGGACATGGCATGATGATATATGCTCATATACTTACTTTATGTTACAATCTGGGAATGATGGCAACTTGTGGTTGATTGAGAAAAAGTAACATGCAAGATAAAGCTGGCTGACAGCGACAGCTTTAGCATGCGATATTTGACTGCAACGATCTTACAACTAAGTTGTTCGGGTATATTATCTACATTGTTTAAAAAATAAACTTAAATCAGGCTAGCTTTTCTACGTATATACATATCTAACAAACCTATATTATATGAGAAATAATGTAAGTTGGTTTCAGTTCAGCACTAAGTAAGCTAATTTATGTGACCGATCAGAGAAAATGAAGATTTCTATGTTAATGCAGTAAGAGTAAAACCAATATAGATGCAAAGTCAATTGGATAATTAACTAGTAACCCATATAAATTGCAAACTTTACGACAGCATTTTCCAATGTCTAAAGGAACATGAAATATTAAAAAGAGTTGAATGATTTTTGCAACAAATATTCTACTGTAAAATGTAATATTTGTGTTTGGGAAAATATTATGAGTAATATGCATTTTCATTTTGCTTATGTATAATCGAACCAAATATAAAAAATGTCCCCCTGGAGTGTAGTGACCACGCACAGTTTTGTTTTCAACCTATGTAGATTTTGGTCATTGTTGTCCAACAAAAAATAGAAAGAAATGTCGACAACCGGCTTCTGCGTTTGATATAAATGCTAGCAATGAATTTGCATACACACTAAGCCCTATTCCTTCTAAGCTTCGTTTTCATCTTTCTTCCAGGAACCCATATATAATTTTAATCCTGGTCACGCCCTAATGAAACAGATAAAAATACTTGCAACCAAATTTTATTTTACCATTTCAATTTTTAAAATTCATCTCCGCCTTTACTTTCACCATCATCACCATTTTTATCGCCGTACGCTATCTTGCGTATAACACATACTTACTCGCATTTGCGTGCACAGTCGACGCAGAAAAGACGAAAAGGGAGTTGAATGAAAGAGGGAGAGATAAATTGAGGATGGAGAATTAAAGGCGAGTAGGTAGTTCTTGTCATTGTTTTGTTGCCATCACCAAAAACACATCAACACAACAAGACATGAAACAATATCATTTTGACGGTCGCTGCTGGAACATGCTCGCGTAGTGGCACAAACTGCGTACATCAAAAAGCAGGACAGAAAACCACCCTTCTTCATTTAATGACTCATGTCATATCGTATGTCTCATACACGAATGATATCCCTCCTTGGATTCATTCGGAAGTACAATGTTCTGTATTCTTGGGTCCTGGCTCATAAGAAAACCGGAAGATAGTGTACATTATACGTATGTGTGTAAGATCATGCGTTTGTAATCTATATGCTTCCTTTTTTAATAATAGTGTTCTTCAGTTACATGAGATTTGTTACAATATTTTTTCCTCAAATTAAAGCCACTAAAATGACAAACAACAAAATGTTTCTCTGATTGTAGGTAGGAGGTGAAGAAAAATATGGCATTTGATCGCCCAAGGGCTACAAGAGACTTGAGAGAAAACCATACTAATAATAAGATATCTCGTGCCAAAGCGACGATTTTTGTCGGCTCCGGATTTTCACTCCCTAATGACATGTTTCAGTTGAACTTGAAAGGAATAAATGTACAGCTCCAAGCAGTTTTCCTTTGTCTAAAGAGATGTTTATTTCAGAATTGCATTTTAATGTCTATCTGCGATACACACCGCACACCCACAGAAAATTAGTGGTTGATATTATTATTTGAGTACGGTCAAAATGACATTTTTTATGCCCTGGCTCCAGGAAGCCTAATAAGAAAATTTCATTTAATAGTGGCAATTGAGAGAAAGGTAGAGAGAACGGTCGTAGTTGTTAATCCTGATAAAAAATACGACAGGACAGGACGGCGGGCATCACACCACCGCACAACACCGGCATCGGAGAAGTTCAGTCCCGTGCAACGAACCGACGCTCGTACAATCACTCCAGCATAAACAGCATCAACAACAAAAATCACAATAATAGCAATTCGTAATACAACAAAAATACTCAAGTAGTGCTGGTTGGTAGAGAGGTGCCAGAACGAAATAATCGTAAGGCATTATGACATCGTATCGCACTGTACTGTGGGAAAGCAGAATGGATTTCACCATACATTACCAAAATCTATCCGTTTTACCTATAGTGAAGCCATCATGAATGGTAAATGCTATGAATGGCTGGTTTGTTGCGTGCAGGAAACAGCCACATCAGCAGAAGAAGCGGAAAGTAAAAACTGAACAAAAAAATCCCTTAGGCATTTCCAGTCATTTGCAGTTATACCCTGGAAGGCGGATTTGCACAAGACTGACTATCCGACTATCCGCATTAGTTAAACTGGCAATGGTGAGGTATACTATTTCTCACCCTCCATGAAGCTAGCATTATTTGCGGCATATAGATAAGGATGGATTTTATTTTACGATGTTTGGAGAGAGAAACACACTTTGTTCTCTTAATGTTTATGATTAGGTACGGCATTTTGTCCACACACCAGACTCTACTGCAAACTTTTGCATCCATAAAAGTTGCGGTGCTCGGTACGATGCAGCGTTTCGACCAATCTGCATATTTGATTGGAAATAAGCACTCTGGCGCCAGCTAAGAACACACTCCTATCATCAATGAATATCAATTATTACTATTCGTCTACTATAAAAAATAAAATGGCATAAACTTATAAATTGTGGGAGCAAAATGCAAGGTGGGGTATGCATAGTGCAAAATATGGTTAAGAATGCATTTTCTAGATAAAGTGAGCAGGGGCATATGATAGGCACACTCCATTGATATTGGCATTGGCAAATCAAAACTCTGCCTAAAAGCTTTTGCTTTCCTTCCTATTTGCTAGATCGTGAGTTTTCCAATATTTATTAGTCACCACTACATAATATTACTGATTGAACATGCAAAAAATGATACGTCATCGTACATAGTGAAGTGTTTGTTTATTTATGATTTGAATTTGATTAGTTGCATGTAGCTAAATACGTTTTGCATAATCTATTCCATTTCCTTCCGTTTTGGTGGTTTTTTAGGAAGGAACATGGAATATTATATTATTCACTGCTTTCGTTTATACAGAAAGTGCATTCTAGTAAATAAAAACAAGACAACTCATTTGTACAATTCGCTTTAGCAATAGGACACAATGCAATATTATATGAACGCAAACATAAAAAGTGTATTTTTGTTAAATCCAGTAGAATTACTAGACATTCATG